>CAEMYA010000010.1:7043919-7061032 GCA_903131615.1 Diplodus sargus
CATGTGGGAAGAAGCAAAAAAAAACCAAAAGAAAACTGAAAGCCTCTTCTGTGTCATCGACTGAACCTATTTAAAAACAGAACGCGCAAGGGTCTACTGTGTGCCTGATTGTTGTGTAAAAGAGAGAATCAGATGTGGAGGACTGATGTTGAAAATGTTGAGAAAAGGTCGCTGCAGTGTCACTTTTCAGTCGAATGACCCATTAACAGTAAATGACTCATTGAAAGGCCTGAAGTTTGTTTTCTCAACAGTCAGTTTACTGTAAGTGAGGGATGCTGACAGTCTCCACCTGCAGGACATCACAGGAAGTATTCAGTGCAGTGACACAGGTTACAGAGGACAAACTGACCAGTGCCGGCCTTTGGCCTTAAACCATTTATACGTCTGCACTGTGTGTTTCTAATGCAAATTATTCTGATTACTTATTATTATCAGCGATCTCAGATACTTGCTGGATCAGTGAAGCTATAAGCATGTGTTGTAGCGTGTGGAGGCCCCTCTGTGTTTCTGTGCTGTGAGCAGCTGCTTCACGCGGCTGAATTGAAAAGTGTGTTGATGAGCAGTGTTCCTTTCAAAATGCAATATATTACATATTACTAGTGACCTTCATTTTAAAGTAATATATTATGTTGCAATTAGCAATTGTAAATATTATGTATATACAAGTCCAATTCTATTTCTTACCCTTTATTGTTTATTTTTTACTATTACATTGCTTATTGTTAATTGAACTGTCCTCTGCGTTTGCACGACTAATGCAATGATTCTGATTCTGATACAATATTATGTTCTGTATAGAGTATAGAATATGGCACTACTTTTAAGTTACTTTGAAAAAAAAATGCCCAAATAACCTTTATAGAACAATGTAATAGCGTAGATCTGTTTTGGTCACAGGAATGAGCAGGCAGACACAGGATCTGATATATTACAGATAGGAATTAATCTATTTAATTGTAGGCTCAGTCATATGAAACACAATAGACCTTCTATAATGTAGCTTATAATGACATGAGAGGACAAAAATCTCTTTTTCTATTCTTTTTCTTTTAGTCCACACACCAACATGAGTGTTTCAAGAATTTAAATTAAAGGATGAGGCTCGTCATTAGGCTCATTCCAGTCACACAGAGAAACAACAGAGTACATATAGGAACTATAGAACTTACACACACAGCCTGTGTTAATATGGTCATGTTGGCGTGGATGAAAAAACAACATTAAACTCTTCACTTCGGTCTTTACTGAAATACTATTAGTAACGCGTTATATCACTCCGTTATTGCTTAAAGTAACGCGTTACCGCCCACACCGTCGACGAGTGACGGAGCAGGAAGCTGCTGACTGTGTGTAGTTTTTAGTCTGCCTCCACCTGCAGGACGTTTAACGACACTTGGTGTAGTTGCAGGTGTCCTCCAGGTGGAGGCGGTGTGGGACCCTCGGAGCAGCAGGTGTGTGGAGGTCTCAGCGGGGGATAAGAAGATGAAGAAGCCGCTGTGTGCTGCGCAGAAGTGATGTGTGAGTGTGTGTGTTGTGACAGTGGTGTCCCGGGCAGTAGAAAAAGACTGGGTCCCGCTGTATTACTCAGGCTGCACTACAGCGTCTATTCACAGGCGCGATCCCACTACTGAGCGGCACGGGGGCTTTGGCCTGCTCCGTTTCCGACCTGGGCCGGTGCACCCCTCCTTAGACGACCTGGTGGTCCCGGGCTCCCCCAGGAGCACCATATCGATACCGAACTTAGTGCGGACACCCGATCGGCATAGTCCGCTGCAGCTCAGATCTCCTGAGCTCAAACGATCCGCCAGCCTCAGCCTCCCGGTAGCTTGGATTACAGGCGCGCGCCACCGCACCCGGCGACCATCGGAGGTGCTCATAGAGGTTTTGAATTGGACGAACCTGACGTCATCACGCATGACGTAAGCTCTTGCTGCAGCTGCAGAGAGATTTTACTGACGTTTTAACCACTACAGTGGCAAAAAGTGATTTGCGCTCAAATTGGCAGGAGATTCAGTAGAAATAATGATTATCATATGTCTGCTTGAGTACTCCTCATTATAAACTATGTGTAGAAAAAATAAAAGTCACAAGATATAAACAGATAACTGTAATTTCCCCCTGAACTATACACAGATTTGTAGGTACTATACTAACCTTTATGTCAGGTTTAGCCAGCCAGCAATTTAGTCCAGTAGGAAGTGAGTCACTCGTATGCAGCCACTGTTCTTCATCAGAGGTTCTCAGTCAGTCGTCTTCTTTCCATCTGTTATTCATTTTACTGCTCTTAGACTATTTATCTGTTTTTAATTCCTCCCTTGTGATGTTTTCTCTCTTTCTTGAAATCCTTTTACTGCTTTTGTGTGTTATTTGTAATTTATTTATTGTCCTTTATTCTTTTTACTGCCCATAACCTTTTTCATCTGTTCTCAATTCTTTTCATGTGAGGTCGTCTTCCTGTTGTCCTATATTGATTTCATTCTATGATTTATTAACATTTTTGCCTGACATTTTCCGTTCTGCCTTCTTGCTTTCACTCACCCGAGAGACGATGCTTCCACGTGTTTGGTTTCACTGTTGTTTCCTGCTTCTGCTCGACTGTCAAAGCACTTGAGGAAATGAGCTTATTTCTTCATGCCTGTTTGAATCACGTCTTACTGGCAACATTTTGTAATTTTTATTTTCATGCGGTATCCAAGTATGTAAAACTGGGTGTGGCCGACCTCTTCTTGACCCCCAGCAATTTGCATTAGGAGACAAAAGTAAAAATAAAAACTACACGGAACATATTAAAACTTTCACACCCCAACTTTCATTTTACATGGAGAGAAACCACACAGATTATCACCCACCAACAAATTCTATCAAATGTTATATGGCTGTAATTCTGATGTTTGAGCAGTGGTGGTGTTATTCTTTTGGGGCTCAGGGAGAATATTCTGCATTAGCAGAAAAAGTTCAACCATGTAAAGGACGTTGCAACTTTCTTTTGAAATGTAAAGATGGAGAAAGTTTATTCTGACTTCAGTGGAATGAGAGATTCAGGCTTAAAGGCTCTACATCATCTCAAACAAAGCCTGTCTCCTCAATAAATGAGGCCATTCATGCAAAAGGTTTTATCAGTGTCAGCTTCTCGTGATTTATCAGTGGGGAACATCTACTTAATTTCCCCACCTTTACAGGGAATGAAGTCTTTAAGGTAACATGTAACTGCAAATTTTGCTGCCTGGTCCTATGTTCTGCGCTTCATTGTCTGCTCTGTGCTGCTGCATGTGTCTTACACCTGATCTTCTCCTCGAGTGGAGAACAAAAAGCTTCAGTGAACAGCCAACAATTATCCTCACCGACCTGCTCATTACATTATCAACCAACAGATCATCTGTCAGCGGTGAAACATCTCCATGAACCAAATATGGACAAATGATGAGATGACATAAAGTTCATTACGGTGTCATTTAATATTCTGAGAGCATCAGCAAAAACCTGACGGTTCATCTTACAAAACACTTCTCTTAAAAAGCAGTCCAGTCCATACATTAAAACGTAACAAAACAACAGTCAAATGAATGAAAATCAATGAACATGGACACGGGGCATCTTCTGCAGCTTCACATGTTAACCACTATCAGATTCCTGCCAGACTCCCCGGACTTTATTAGCTGTAAGAGACAAACAGACAGATCATTCAGTAGGTGCAAAGAATACAGAAATTAACTACTTTGTCAAGTCAGATATAGATGGTGACATTACTTACATCAAGGCTTTTTTTACATAATACATGAGCTGAGCATTTGGTGGAGATTCTATCATTATCATACAGGAGACCCTTTCACAAACAGGCTAAAACATTCATTGGGAGATCCTTAACAGCGGTTAATCAATTGATGAATAATCACTTTCAAATATATGGACCATCATTATGTGACATTCACTTTGTGTGACCTCCATCTGTTCACCTGCTCTGTGTCTTTGTCCACTTCAGGGCGTGTCTGGGAGGCACTGATGTGGTCGGGTGGTAGAAGGTACAACCGGCTCGTTTGCACTGCCCCGCGAAGCGACAAGGCTGTAGATGAGAGGAACAAGATTTAGATAGACTGCGCCGTAGGGCTTGTGCTGAATGTCCCGACTGATAGAATGACCACAATGCCTGCATTATTGTGCGTGCTATAACCTAAATCCTTTAACGTAAATCCTTTACTCAACTACTACTCTACTGTTACAGAATCAAATCTCCACACCCGCACGTCACACTATTTTACCTTGGGATGAAAAAACGGACACTCCATTTTCTTGCAGTCTGGGAAGAAGCGACACACAGTAGTATTCTGCACTGGCTGCATCGCTGTGAACACAAAGAGTCAAGTTAGAGATACATTTTGTTAAAGCGTGTTATGGTCAGGGAGAGGCTGAACAATGTGTTCATGAGAGCGTACCAGGCCTGGGTGGAGGAGCAGCTGTGCTTCTGCGGCTGACGTGAGTGAAGGGACACTCCGGCTTGCTACACCTGGCATCGTATTTACAATTAGGATGAACAAAAAGGCATTTATCCCCGAACTTGCAGTTGGGAAAAGTCCTGAAAAGCAAAAACACAAAAATCAGGAATCACGATTGAGTGTATGCCGAGCATAAATGTTGTCACCTTTTCCTCAGTTGATGGACAATAATACTCACTTGCACTGTGTAGTAGGGTGATGGTACGAGCACTCGTCTCCACTTTTACAAACAGGCCAGAACCTGCAACGCTCCAACACCTTCTGTTTCTTTAGAGGGACGGCGTCTTCCTCCGACATCTCAATGTCCATCACATCATCTGTCAGAAGTGGACAGAATGTAAAGGGACGTGAGGAACACGACCAAAATAATCCAGCAAAAACACAACCCTTTGCTAAAACCACAGTTTACAGGACGGAATAATTCTGCCACACCTTCTGATGATCTGACTACTCCCTGTAGTCTCTGAAGGACGCTGACTTTGTGCTCCCTGTTGACCTGAACTGTCGCCTCCGTGACCTTTGTGGGTGGTCTGACGTCATCCAACTCCATTTCACAGTCTGCGAGAACCCCGAGCGGGCTTGGCACCCCATCTAATGTCACTATAAACTTGGGGCTGGCAGTGTCACCATGCTCTTTACTAGTGAGAGGGAAAATCCACAGAGCACAGCGGAGAAAATTACACTTCCGGCAAATCAACAACAGCTGACACTTATGCTTATGTATAAATAGATATGAGAGCTTTTCTCATAGTGTGTACCTGGCCTGGACAGTGCGTGGTATAGCAGAATGGACTTCCTCCCTTGCCTGAAGACGCTGCTGGCTTCCGGCTGCAGGTTGTTGCAGCTGAGGTCGACTCATTATGAAAGAACGGGTGTCAAATGTCTTTGAATCATTGCCTGCAGCAACCTCAGCGCCTGGAGGTACATTATGCAGACGACCATGAAGTAAGCCTCTTTTGGGATTGTTTATGATCAGTTACTACATTAAAAATGATCCAAGTTGAGTAAAAATCTGCAGAAGAAACGCTTTTCTAAAACTGCCACACAAAAATGACTCACCATAGTGACTTTGCTCTCCTCCGTCATTTCTCTCGGCTAAGTCCAACTGGAGGCGGGAGGCTAAAGATCTCGCTGGAGCTGAGGAGGCAAGCGTAATATCATGCATCAAAACAGAAACAAAACAACGCCAAACAAAAACACCAGACTTTTCTTCTCGAGGAGATTGAAAACATTGCCATGTCCCTCAATTTTTGATGTTGGTTTACTTGAAATGATACTGTAGCTTCTGTCTGACTCTGCTTTTTATAATAAGTTTATTAGCTGACATAATTAAACTAGCAGTGCAACAGGTCACAAAACCCACGGTTCAGCTCATTTCACCATTTTGAGTCTTGGGAAAAAAAAGGGAATTTATTGTGTAGCACACGTAAAATGCAAAAGTTTGGCCCATGGTCTTAAACATAAATATTGTAGGCAACTGGACTTGTTTCAGTTTCTTGAAGACATCTCACCTCTCATCCAAGAGGCTTCTTCAGTTGTAACTAAATGAAGGTGAATGTTGCAGGCTTTTAAACTTTGTGTGGGAGTGTCTTTACAGAATCTTTAAGAACACGTGTGAGCTCTGAGTTTCAGAGTCGATAGGGCCACCTGTGGGTTGTTGACCTAACTGGCCCTCATGTGGGATGCTATGGCTTGGTGAGCGAGGATTTTGTGATCTACAGGACTCCTCTGGGGCACCCCAGAGACATCCGTTTGCTCTTTGACACTTTCAAGCTCTTTCATTCGGCTAGAAAACAGCCACAATGCTAAGCTAACAAGCAGCTAGCTAACAACAAACTCTTGAGTTGTTAGCCGAGTCTGCTTACACTCCACAAGCTGTAGTAACTATACTCTTCACATACCAGGTGCCCTGGAAGGAGGTAGTTCTGTGGAGTTGTAGGAAGGACCCCTGGGGGCCAGGCTGTGGAGGTGATCCTGGACCAGCTGGATGGCTGCAGTCATCTCTTCACTGCTGGCCAGACGAGTACGAGGTGCCACAGGAACAGTCTGCCTCTGTGGTACTGCGGAGTGAAAAAGAGAGGTCAATGTAATAAAGTGATAAAAACAACCGAGTTGTTTATGGTCACATATTGAACATACTTGTTGGGTAGGCTGTGGTTTTGGTGATTGAGTCCTGAGCCTCAGAGATGGCCTTAAGTATCAGATTCCTGTTGGCTTGCTTGGCTGGAGGGAGAGTAGGTCTGAAACAACAGAAACCACATTAATGCTAAAGCCCAGAAACATGTCAGTCATTTGTAATTTAAAGCTCAGTTTTCCAAAATTGTTACAAGCAAAATTGTTAAATCATGTCAGCAACTGGCATTTACATTTCCAGTTATTGACTTTTCAACATCGAGACATAACATGTTATGTTCCTAAATACTGTATGATGTGTTAACACTGACTTGCGTTCTGGTTTGGAGGGCAGGGACACTCTACTGGACACGCCTCTTCCTCCGTAGCCCGTTTCTTCCTCTTCCACGTCATCGCTGTCCTCGTCTGCTGCTCGGTTCACTCGCACCACCGAACTCGCGACTGGCGCCTTACGTTTCCGTGACAACTCCTCCTGCTGAACAAACACGCAGAACATTATCATTACGGCTTTACCTACACTTTTCGGACTTTTTGTCGATTTGTGCATCCATCTCATTGAAGCATACCTTACTGGATCCCATTCTGGAGGTTCTGCTGCTTCTGCTGTCCTGCTGCCTGCTGTGAGAGGATCCTTCTGTGGCTCGATATGTGTCTGCAGAGCTTGAAGATGTAAACTTGCTCTGACCCGGTCTGTAGATTTCAGCTGTGGGTCTGCCAGCAGCGCCGCGTGTTCGACCATGGCTGGTACCTATTTCCACTGGGTCCTCTGCGATGAAGTCATCATCCATCTCCGGCTTGATGTCAATGACAGCCTCTGAGGGGAGCAGCTCCATGAGGGGCTTCACAGTGGAGGTGAGTCGGGAGGAACTCCTCTCCACGGTGCCTCTCCTGATGACAAACAGAGGAAGTGTTTTTACATTATTACTGAGAGACAATACACATGTTTTAACAATAAATATAAAAAGAAAATATCTCTAACTTTGCATCACTCACCTGTTTTCATGAGCGGAACTGGACACACGTGCTTCAGTCCTATCAGAGCGAGAGCTGGACACTGTCAGCACCTTCAACTCCTCTGCACTGATGTCTTCACTCACAGATGACCGGCTCTTCCCAGCCACCGCACCACCGTCAGACTGGAGCTGATGTTTGACGGATGCAGGCTCTGTAACAACCATGTAGACAAAGTGGAGAAAGGAAACATGAGCTTGTCTGAGGCACTAATACCACAGGTCATATGCATTCAAACTAGTGTAAAACTGTTACCCCTTCAGGTGTAAAAAGCTTAAGCGTATTTAACATAGTCCTACTTACCGACTGCAACAGTTCTCAACTTTTCTAGGACACCCTGTAACCTAAAGTAAAACAAACAAAAACCCAGGTTACAGCAAGAAGAGATAGAGGGTTGTGTTGAGAATAACACAATCTAATGAGACAGAGCTGTGTTTTTGTTTGTTTGTTTTGATCCTACCAGGTTGTGAATTTAATAGTGTTGTTTCCCAGGAAGAGTGAAAGGTCGTCGGCCATCTGTTGGGAGGTTTTCTTGTTCGCTACCATCACCATGATATAGTCAGGAAGCTCCTCATCTAAAACCCGGAGGATATAACAAGGACACGCGTTCAGCATGTAATGTTTGATCGACTTGAAAGAGTGTACCGGACACCAAGAAGATGTGCACTTTGTTCACTTACCAATATAGGCACCGAGCTCTTGAAGCTTGCCCTTGATAGCAGCCTGAAACAGACAGAAAAGTGCATAGTTTAGATGATAGCTGAGTTAGCACCACCTTGAACATATTGTGGACAGCACGCTGGCTCCACTGATTCCAATCGTTATTCAACAACCAACAACGTAGCACGCACGTATCGTTACAGCAAAAGTTGACTCAACACTCAAACACAAAGCTGCCGACCCGTCTGTAAACATGCCTGCTGGATACAGCGTTAAGTTGTGTAAAAAAGCCCTCTCTCGGCCTTGTAAATAAAAACCTAGGTACCATTCTACCGCACGGACAACTGTCGCTAGCATGCTAACGTTAGCTAGCAACTCCCCCGCTAACGTTACACTGACATTTAAAAGGCTGAAACATATCTTCTATATTCAGCAGATAATAATACTCACTCGTATCTTCTTGCTTATCTCTGTCCCAATCTCCATGGTTCTGGTTTAATTCAAATTAAAAAAGTTATAAAAGCAGGGGACTGTTTCTGTGGCTACACGGTTAGCAAGAACAGCAGGGACAAATATGACGTGTGATCACGTGGTCGACGAAAACGGTTGCCTGGTGCTTTTTGAAAGAACAAACTTTATTAAACACCCTTCAAATGACAAACAGGAAGAAAAAACGCAAAAAGTAAACAACAAAAAATGTATTTAACTTTAGGGGGGTTTAATCATAAGCCTATGTATCCTTGTTGTCCCATTTTTAAATCAAAATAAAACAAGCTATTCTTAATCCGACAATTTTATCTTAATCTTATTTTATCTTAATTCTTAAACCTGGAGCAACTTCTAGAAAATAAACATTTGTGCAGGCTATATAAAATGTGTATTATTACAAAAAATTCAGGTAGCCAAAGAATTCTTATTTTGGTTTTCTGGCAGCATTGGATTGATTTAATTTCCATAATCTGCACTACTTGACAAGTTCAAGGACTGCCTTAATCCTTGACTGATTCTCAGTAGGGTTAAGCAGGCTCTTCTTGGAAACCGTCTTCATGCCCAGCTGTGATTCTGCAGGATAAAGACCTATTTGTCCTCCATCCATTTAACAGTTGAATTCCACTTGTAGAATTGAATTCCACAATGGTGCGGAGCCCCCTAGACGCCCGGGCCAAAACCACCCACGGGACAGCACCCCCAACAGCCAAACCAGAGACAACTCCCTTGTCTGGTAGACCCCAATGAGGAAACACTGGAGATTAAAAACTGACTGTCTAAAACAGTAAAATAATGCAAAAAACATAGAGGCTAAAAACATGAGGGACTTAGACATAAAAGCATAAAGGCTAAAAGCACAAGAGACTAAAACACAAAAGCATAAAGGGTAAAAACGTGAAAGATTAAAAAAGTAAAAAAGGATAAAGGATACAGGTGCTCTGATTAGCACAGCATAAAATGAATTAAGAATAATTTAAAAAATCAATTAAAAGCCTTGTTAAAAAGGTAGGTCTTGAGCCTCTTTTTAAAAACCTCAACAGTCTCCGCGACCCTGAGTTACAACTGTGACAGTCCTCTGTCACAGTTTTACAGTTTGAGATAAATCAGTTCGCTGAGTTTGCTGAGCGTTCCTGAATTAGATGAAGCCATCACATACAATTAGACGTACAACCATTCTATCAGAAGATGGAGCCATTTTCCACTGAATCATTTAATTCTTGAAATACCAAACTTGACGTCTTTTCTTAATCTTATTGTTACATTGTGATTGGTGACATGTAATTTGCTGCAGCGCTCTACCAACTTCAACCTGAGTGAAGTCTAATCAGCCAGAATAATTGCAAACATCTGTTAGAGCAGTGGACCATCGTGACCTTGTTGTTGAATTTGAAATGAGTAATTATACTAAAGAAAGCTATTCTACTGAGACGGTACAATAATCTATTTGTGGCATTTGTTGTATTGTACAATGTGGATGCCCACATTTCTTCAGAAACAGTACCAAAAACATTATATTACATTCCTGATATGTTCACATGTGTTTATGTGAAGAAAGGAAAACAAGCATTTCTTTTGTATTGGGCCATTTCAAACCTGCCATAGCCACCAGATGGTGCAAGAGACCATTAAGTAAGTACGCACCACTGTGGGAACAAATCCCACCAAGAGGGAATGTCATAGTCCAGTAATGGATGACTTACTGCTATAAACAATGACCAGAATTCATTTGGGAACCGACAACTGGAATCACAGACAGACCATTCAAATACTGAAATTACCTGCAGTTTAAACAAAAAGGTGGTAAAAAAAGCAGACCTAAATGATTAGTTGTAAGTTGTAATCTTTCTGTCTTAATTATGTTAAATTGACATAATCATTGATGTTATACCGTCCTTCATTTTTTAATGGGTCACATAAAAGGTATTCAGTGACCCTAGAGACACACTATAATGAAGAAAATAAAAAGTGAATCAACCAGTGCAGCTTCCACTTTGTTAAAACATTTCAGTCAGTGTGATCATTCAAACTGCATTTGGTTTGAAAGAATCTTCCAACGCCGCATTTTACAGCGTGCATCACTGACTTTCTAATGTTCATCGCTGTGTGTTTTCCCTCAGAGATTATTTCCTGTTTTGTAGCCCCTCAATGCCAAGCAACAATGACGGGAAGGATCTTGCTCGCCGTCTAGACAAGCGTCACACACACTCTCAACTGCTGCTGCCGCCGCCGCAGCCTGCTCTGTCTGTCTTTCTGCTTTGTTCACGAGGTCAGGCTGGTGGCTGATGCACGTGCAACGTTCAGTGTTTAATAACATCCACTTTGTCTTATGTGATGACACTTCACGTCAAGCCTCAGTTATATAAGGATCTCCAAAATACTTTCTTTATGATTACCAGTGATATAATCACCACTGACGTACCCTTTCTACCAAAAATGTCTTTATTCAAATCTATGTGCTGATGGGCACTTGTGGTTCAGCCGAGTGAGCCGCTGGGAAGCTTTTCCCACAAACCGCAGCCTAATGGTCTCTTTACTCATTTGTCGTCCGCACCATAACTTACTGTATTTTTCCATTTACCTTCAAGAGGAAGCATGAGAGGATTAGTTGGAGTGTGTGAAGAGGGCAGCATGTTGATAGAAACTCTGGGGGGAAAAAAAATGTTATATCAGGTCAGAAAGGTGCTCAGTTCCATTGTGGCTCTTTCCACGATTGTTAAATACGATCAAGGCAGAGGAAGGACCTCTTCACCGACCCCCGTAACACAAGTATTGCAATAACATCCATCAGCAGAGTGAACACGGCCAGTCGGCCCTGCTGCGTGCTCTGAGGCATGATGGCGGCGCTTATTTCTCGACATGTACGCTGTTCGTCAATGTTATTGTGTGCGATTTTTAGTGTCTTTTTGATCATGTCCATGTGTGTCCATGTTATTCATCTAAAAAACATTTGATGTTTTCACGTTATCAGAATCAAGAATGCTATATTGATCCCAGAGGGGAAATCGGTACATTATGTTGCTCCTTCTAGAATAAAAATAACACACCATAGAGGGATTTTAGTGAGATATAAAGGCCGACGGTTGCGTCAACTCACTTCTCCTGTGTCTCAGATGCACTTGAACACTCCGTGTAGACTTCAGCCAACAGGCCAACAAGCTCGTACGTTCTGCACTTCCATGAAAGGAAATATCTCGCTTAGGATTTGCACACAGTTGTTAAGATTGAGCAGCATTTTTTGACACTGTTCTCCTATATACGCACTTCTGATTGAGAATTTTTCTGATAAA
The DNA here is from genome assembly GCA_903131615.1 of Diplodus sargus. NCBI lineage: Eukaryota > Metazoa > Chordata > Actinopteri > Spariformes > Sparidae > Diplodus > Diplodus sargus. Next base: position 7,055,990 of record CAEMYA010000010.1, read on the forward strand.
CAGCTGCAGACACACCCACCCCAGCCAGTCGGCTCACCCCGCTGCCTGACCACCAGACTACGGAGCAGCTTTATATCTCAGGCTGTGAGACTCATTAACTTATCCTCCTCACTAATAAACCCTTGTTTAAAAAATGACAGAAACTTTACCTTGTATCTTGATAAAACACTGGCGAAGAGACAAGAGGAGACAAATAAGGAGAAGTTGTGCTGCATGGGTGAAATCATGGATATTGCAGTACACTTCCCTCTCTTTTTCCATTTCTCTTTTCATTTACTAATCTTCTTCCCTGAGCAGTCAATTACAGTGATCGAGACGCCGACGATTCTACATGCTCAATCAGCCAAAACGCAGCCGACGGCCCTGACAATAGACGGCAGCTGATTGTCAGCCCGCTGTGTCTGGGCCTTCGGTCCAAGTGGCGGCGAGATATCATTGTACATTTGGTTTATCAAAGATGCAAAGCAACACAGTGTATGACAAGAGCACATCAGCAACGTCAGATAGGTCAGACCACGTGAAGATGACATGAGGGATAAACAAGTTTACATTTGGATAATCTGGATGTGAAAGTGGTTACAGCACATAACTCCCCTTTATAACACCAAACTGTCTTTTTTACATCACTGTTTTCGTGTAGGTTAGACACACATGTGAATGTAAAGTGCACTTACAGGTGTTGAATTTTGGACACAGGCTAGCTCTTTCCTCCTGCCTGCAGTCTTTATGCTAAGCTAGGCTGAACATATCCCAGCTCTAGTTCTGTGCTTAATGCAGAGGCATGAGTCGGTGTCAAGATTCCTCGTCAAATTTTGAAAGGAGATTCAATATATTTCCCAAAATGTTGAACAATTCCTTTAACCATTAAGTGCCAGACCACCAAGGGATGCGGACTGCCAACTCGACTAAATGTCATGCAAGTCTGGCTTTAAAGAAATGGACGAATATCTCCTGAAATGGTAACATTAAAGGTACAGTTTGAAGTTTTTGACCTCTAGGTGTGCTACAGAGCCATGCTTTAATGAGCAGGTCTACTGTACTGTGTCCATATGTGTTGTTCACTTGCATTTAATCTAGTTAAGGGGCGGCTGTAGCTCAGTGGGTAGAGCCTCTGGACTAGTGATTGGAAGGTCACTGGTTCGAATCCCCGGCTCCACTGAGCTACGTGTCCAAGTATCCTTGAGCAAGATACTGAATCCGAGAATTGCTCCTGATGTGCAATTGGCACCTTGTGTCTGCCATCAGTAAGGGTCCTGCAATGAGCTGGCGACTCATTCACGGTGTACCCTCGAGTACATCTGGGTTTGGCCCCAGTAAGCCCTGCAACCCCCCTCAGGGGTATAAAAAAGCAGCAACATCCTGCGACCTGCATAGGAAAAGCAGGAAAGAAAACGAAACAAATCTAGTTAAGCAAGAACATGTAATGATCTGTTGAAGATGTGACATTTGGCACACTCACTTTTCACAACCTGCAGTAAATGTGACCATTTTGCACGCTTAGTCACACCTGGGACTTCTCTCTGTACTTTTTAAAAAAAGTTCTGGGGTTTCAGTATGCAGAATATTCCAGGTAGCACATTGTGCATTTGCATGGACATTCAGTCAACACACCAACACAAGATAAGAGAGCACGAGACAAACACTTCTGAGAAATCTGCTGTTTATTCCAACAGCGAATGCACCCAGACACCATCTGCACTGTTTGTATGTGACCACAAATCCACCATCCTGCGGCCGGCCTCGGTCTCCCCCCACACCTACACAGAGGACTGTGGTAACTCTACTTCCCCTTTCTGTGAAATGTTGTCATAAACGAAGAGACTTCAGTTGTGAATCAGCTGATAAACTTCCGCGAATTCTTCAACCGCATGTGCCGCGATGACGTTAGTTCTGCCAACGAGTCGCCTGACCCGGAGACAAAGTGAAGCGGCGCCTCCGAAACCTGCTCACCGCCAAGAAAATGAATATGCTGTTAGTGTCACGTTACAGTTGGGATAAGTCAAGATCCTGCCTTGGGGTTGTGAAGGGGAAAAGAAAAGGACGGAAAGGTAGAAGATTACAGAAAAAGGGCTTTTGACAAAGACGTGCACAGGAAGATAATTCATTGCACCTGCTCTGACAATGTCCAGAAACCTAATACAGGCTTTCCTGCACAGGATGACACCTGTATGAATGAAGCTGCTGCAGCTGGGTGTCTACACACACACACACACACACACACACACACACACACACATGTTCATGTACTTGCACACACACACACACAAAAGGAAGACTCACATGCACATCACACAGTCACACAGCGGGACGGCCGCTCAGATTTTTGTGCAGAAACACTCAGAGACAGAGGTGATGTCAGAATAAAACTCCGGTGCTGCAAAGGCACGCACATGCAAGTCACGAGTGCAATCAAAGCTCGTTTGCATCATCCAAATGTGCAGCAAGTCCCTTCAACTGCCTTCTGTGCGGTGCAGTAAATCAGGAAATCCCAAATGGGTTATCTGAGGACAAGGTTTGACTGCACTCAGATCGCGGAGGGTTTTAACCCAGTTTTGATGCACATAGTTAGAGTGGCGAAGCTTTCACTTGTTAGTCTGGAAAGGAAGTGAAAGCCCACTAAGATTCACAGCTGGTCGAATCGCTGTTTCCAAACCTGGGTCACTGCAGCCCTCTCCAGCGCAGAGCACGGATGAGTCCGGGTTACACAGCTGGAAACATTTTCAAATATCAATCTTTGGGCTGTGTAGGAGTTCGGGTCAAGTTTTGACAGCCTCTTGAGAGAATAATGCAACCTGGAAAACAGTAACCATGTAACCTTTTGAACTGCACTCTGTAATATGTTAACTCTGTGATTTGTAAGATTTATCGTTAATTGGCCCGCAGGATAGAAATTAGCATAATTTGTAAGGACTGAATATTTTGTTTGTCTTTATGAACCTTCTTCCTATTTTTTATTTTTTTTTCTCACACACACCAACCACCCACACACACTGGGTATGTTTTGGTACAGTAGCTTCTTCAAGAGATATGAGCTGGTTGTTGAACAGGTCTGCATAATCTCTACTTTAACATCATTGTGATCTTTTGAAGCCATCAGACGTGACTGATTCTTGAGGACACAGAGACAGTGAGTTTTCACCTATTTAAAGAAATTGGTTAATGTTCGGGGGAAATAAATGTATGTGCGTTGTTGCTGAGAGTTTGAATAGTAGTTTGATACCATACTCTTATGTCTGTATGCTCATTATGAAGCTACGACAGCACCTGGTTAGCTTAGCTTTGCATAAAGACTGGAAACAGCGAGCGTGCCTCCGCCAAAAGGTAACAAATCCACAATGAGTGTATTGTACACATTTTGTTATCTCCGGGCAGAGCCAGGCTAGCTACTTCCCCTCAGTTTACTCTAAGCTCGGCTAACCAGCTACTAGCTAACTCTCGTCAAGAAAGCAAATAAGCTATTTTCGATGAATGTTGCCAGAGCAAGTTCTTGGTTGACTTGGGCCTACTGACTTTCCAAAATTTAAGATTTTCATGTCTGTACGCTGTAATTTGAATGCTAGGCTAACTAGCTACTACCTCGCTCTTGGCAAGAAAGCAAATGCTGCACTGTTCATTTCACACTGACGCTAACAGAGTGTTCACAGAGCAAGTTCCCAGCTGTCAAGAAGCAAATGTGGCCCTTCTGATTATCAGATTTTAAGATTTTTCCACAGAAAAGATCTGCGGTTTTCTTTTTATGGCTTGGCTTGTGTTGACGCTGCAGGCCCAATAAATTATGTTAACCAGCATTACCATTTTTGGAGCGATTATGTGTAATGGATCAACACTTTAGCTTGCAGAGGAAGACTGCAAAATGAAAAGTCTGTCTGGCAGAAACCCATTACAGTGTAAATGCATATAATAAAAAATTGTGTATCTAAGGAGCAAACTGCGAGGTCAGGGGGCACAGAGAGTAAAAACATCGGCACGTCTGACATATTTAGTGGTTTCAGATGCAAAAGCCACATCAAGTCTTGTTAAAGGGAAAAACATCAGGTGCATCTGTTATGTTTATGTGGAAAGGCACGCTGTGAAAGTTCTGGTAAATTTAAGTGCACATGTTAATGAGACCTGACAGGAAACCAGACACCGACAATACCACATATTTACATGTCGTCCACGCGCTGCTCCTGCCGACTGAAGATGCACACAGTGAGGTCTTAAATGACGAAGAATCCTCTGATAATGAGGTGTCATCTCGGCCGGTGACAGAGGCACTGTGGATTGCAGCAGGTCGACAGGATGGAAATCACAGCCAGAGCACAAGATCATTTGTGTCCTAGATGTGTGGTAATTAAGAGAGTCCCGCGGGTTAAAGCTCACCATGTGGTTTTTCTCAGTTTTTATTGCTTTCTCTAAAAATATAAAACTGCTTTTCGGCACGGTGTGAGTGCCCTTCTCTCGGTTCGATGCTTAAATCTGTACTTTTTAAGAACTTTGTTACCTTGTCATCACACGTTTGAGGACAAGTACATGCATTGCAAAAGACCCAGGATGATTGTATGTTTTAAAAGTGTATCAACTTTTCCACATGCCCTTGTCTCTGGGACATGATTTGACCCCGCTCCTTAAATGTATACTTGAGCATTTGCTGAGGACATATTGTCTTCTGAATCAATAGCAATGCCAGGTTCAGTTTGCAGCCACTCAAGACACTCTTCAGCTGCAGCCTGTTAAAAAACCTTCACATCTTGGCACGCCTCACCGAGTCGTGTAACAACCTCCGCTGATTGCATTCGCAGCTGGTTGGCTTCAACAAGTGCATTTTCCCCTTTGAATAGACAACATATGTGGAGTCTCTCTCTTTTTTTTTCTTCTTTTTTTTTGCAAAGTGGTCCAACCACAGATTTTCTCTACACTCTACATTTGTCTAAGGGGCCTGACATTCGGTCCTGAGGTTCCTGATATTTTAAAAAAATCACACAAAGTGTGGGTCTGAAATAACATATCAGAAATGATTCCAATAACATCATCATCTAGTGTAGCTTTCAAGAGTGTTTTTTT
>CAEMYA010000010.1:7061046-7071126 GCA_903131615.1 Diplodus sargus
TTTTTTTTGCAAGAACTGTTTTATAGTTTCAGTAAAGATTAAACCAGAGGTTTTCTTTGACCTTCTTGAACAAAGCCTTTCTTTCATTACGAAGCACACCACGTTCAGGCTATTTTAGCTAATAATCTTCTTAGAAAGACAGAATAAGGGAGATAAAGCGTGCTATTGTGAAAATGAATCTTGGTGAAGGGGATGACTGATTATGTGGTGGAGCAAGCTGCGCGGCTGTTTGGCTTTAATTAGAGTATTAGCGGGATGCCGAGTTTTGCCTTTCATCAGAGGACCAAAGGAGGGAGAAGTTGCACAATGAGGTACCCTGCGGAGCTCGTTTATCACTGATGTTGATAAGACTAATCTCCTCCGTGAATGTTGAGATATGATGAAAATCTTATAATAATTAACATATTACTTTAGAATATATTATGCTGCAAAACAATTATATCTCAGCTCATGGTTGGCGGTATGGGGTCCCTTCTTGGCTCTCATCAAAAAATGTAACAGGACCCGTGTTTCTGGTTCGGCACGAGATTCATTATTGATGGGTTTAGCGGCGTTTGACAGGTTTATTATGTCCTGTAACTTGTGCTTTATTCACAGCTGATCCTGATTATCCTGAACTATAACACTACTAAATCATATGGAGATGCACTACACCCACATGAAGGACTTTTCCCTGCAACAGGAAATATTAATATAGACAGGTCGTGGGTGTGAAGTATCTGACTGCGAGTGACTCACTGTAAATACAGAGACATTTCTGCAAACTCCCAAAACCACTGAGAAAGATGTGGTAACTTGTACTCAAGCTCAAGCAGTGTATGCACACTGAACATGTATATTGCACTTTAACAACAAGATCTACATATAGACTACTGTAATCCACCCCTCAGTGAAGCCTAATGGACCACCCTGCATACATACGGTCACAGTCATGTTTGTATTTCAGAATGCAGCAATCATTTGTTCATATGTTTACTAGTGGTGGGTGGTTCTGTACCTGAAGCATCAAAACTGAAGATTTGTCTTTTGCATTGAATCTCCAACATACCTTTGGCACATTTTCAGCTTCTCTTCCAGCTGCAGTGCTAATACAGGCAAATGTGACCTGTAGTTTCCCCAGTAAACACACTAACCTCCTTGGATGTTGCTGTTTGGAGAGAGTGGACACGGCGCTGAAACCAAATAACATTAGTCTTTCATTGGAGCTTGATGTAATCGGAGGGGCAGCCATCCCTGCGGACACACAGCCTGTCCACTCTTCCTTACACACGGAGACACATGGCATGGCAATGGCACAGAAAGGAGCATACATCTACTCATGGACTAGAGGCTAGCTAATGTTACAGCTCAGCCGAGGAGGAGGCCACTGATGTTTACATCCCGCGCTGTCACAACCACAAGCCTCTCACTGTGATACGATGTAGTTCAGTAGAAGGAAAATACTTCCGACATAAAACTGGCCAAAACTGTGTCTGTGGATTATTTTGAGTGACCAGATCATGATTTCTGAAAAGAAACATTATTGTTGCACTTTTTTTTTGTCTTTGAGGAATACAAGGTGGGTGACATGTAATTCAGTTGTACTTGAGAGAATGCAGACATATCTACTGCTAATGTAGCCCTCCAAAAATATGTCTTTTTTATTATGGGGTGAACTGTCCCTTTAACAAATTTCTTTTCGCATGCAGTCACGGCTCCTCTGAAGCTGCCGTGTGCATGAGTGCAGCAATCACTTTGCTAGTTAAAAAAAAAAGAACCCCACACATTAACATTACTATGTACCATTATAAACTGTCATGTTGTTACATGCAACGATTAAAAGAGAATGTGAAAAGAAAAAGCTTCATGTTTGAAAAAAAAAGAAAAAATCACTCAGTGGTAATAAATGTGTTCAGGAGTGGCCTATAAATTATGCATTCACCGAAATTACCACACTGTTTTTTTTTATTTTTTTATCCCCTACATTATGGTACATTAGCCACTCGTAATAATAAAAAAAAAAGCATTAAACGTCCTGGCCACAAGTCGGCACATGACCAAGGAGGAAAAGCCCACACGATGAAGTTAAAGCATTTTCTGACCTTGTGGTGCAGCTGGGGGAAGCATTTGATGAGCTCTATTCATTCAATATTTATGGCTAATTCAGTAGTGGTTTAACAATGATCGTCCCCAGTCAGGCCTGAACATAAGTCTATGGCCATTACACATGATGAGGCCGAGGCTGTGGAGGCTGCAGTGGCTGGATGCCAGCAAGAAAAAACTAAACTGGTTGTGATGACAAAACAGCAATCAGAAGAGGTCTGGAATTCTCAGATGGATTTAAGCTGATCTGGAATCCCACAGATGTCGCGGACTGTCCAAACAGCGCGATCGTTAAGACGGTCATTTCTCCCGCCATTGGCCTAAAGGTTTGAACTATGACCTTGCCCTCTTAACTCATCCATCAGCACCATTATTTACGCAGCTCCACACCTGCACCGCCACAAACACAGGAGGCGCAGGAGGAGGAATAATGGTGATCAGCTTCTTTGTAATGATTTTATGTTGTGTTATGAAAAAAGAAGCGCAAGTTCAGTGCTGTTTTTCATTCTATCCTCACAGTATGATAATTCCCCATTCCCCAAAGGACAGCTGGTTCAACGGAGCAAATGAAAACTCTGGAGGGTAAAACAAAAAGAAAAAAAAAACTTTAGCTATAACTTTTCCAGCCTCTCGTTTAAGCCTGTCTTTCAGCACTTTCATTGCCCTTGTACCCCCGAAGGCCCGTAGCTATAATTATCTAGCGAGTGCGCTGTGAATGGGGAGCAGCCTTAGGTTTCCAGATTAATTACCTTTGCGTGAACCTCACCGCTGGTGTTACTGCATGAATAAAGCTGTCGGACACACTACACCTGACGGCTGGGAGAAGGGGAGGGGAACGCTGATGAGCCGGAGTTATCTCGGAGGGTTAGACACGCCTCTGGAGATTACGGGTGCTAAATGATGGGGAACAGAGTCTGGTGACACAGAAGTTATTTTTTGTTTTTCCACTTCGACACACAGTTGATTTAATAACTTTGCTGTTTGGTTGGATTTCTACGAATTGATGATGGAGGTCATGCTTTTAACAAGCGTGTGAGTGATTATTTCAAGCGGCCATTATTAACAGCAGAAATGACAGTTTCCTTTGACGCAACCTCAACTCTGTCAGGGCTTTAAATGCTTTAATCACAGAATAACTGTGTGCTCTGACTGGCTTCTATTTTTGATGACATATTTTCCGAAATAATTCATTAGCTTGGCGTCATTTCATCCTCAAAATGACAGTGCACGTGGCCCTTCTGCAAACTTTAGAATTGTTTTGATACGCTCTGACATTTTCCTCTAATCTTGTTACGAAAGGTCACTTCTTAATAACAGCATCTTACATATAGCGCCATGAAGGATGTCTCTGATGTCCCCCTTATTCCTTTATCCTGGTCTCGTGTTCAGAAAAGAAATCCCCCTGGGGACAGTCCCAGGACTCTTTAGCTTAATCAATTTTAAGGGACTTCAGTGGGGAATTCCTTTATTAGCTTGTTGCAAGTTGTCTGGACATATATCACAGCTGAATACCTGCTCTGGCTGAACAAAGATTAAAAAAAGACCATCAAAAGCCATTACTACATTAAAGTAATTGTTTGGATTTTTTTTTTTAATTCATTTTTAATTAATGTTATATTATTCATTGGTTTTGTGTCACACCGTCACACAGTCTAGCGAAGCCCATGAGAAAGGACTGACTACAGGCATTATCATTCTGCTGAAGAAAAACACTCTTTACATTTCTTCAAACCAATCACAAATGCGCTTAGATGGCATAAAACTAGGGATGCAACTGCAAAATACTGTTCGGTGGAACTTATCAAGGTGGAACATCTCCGTGTTGGGAGATAAGGAATTGAATGGCTCCATCCCTGCAAAAGAAAAGGTAACAGCTGCTAGCTTGTTTAGCAGTTTAGGGTTACTTACCATTACTTGTCATTTTTATCTGGCAAGTCACTTGCTCGCCTCAAGAACTCGTTGTCAAGATTTTGCAAAAATCGGACCCCCAAAAAAAGACACTCAAAGGCAAGCAGGTAACAGAACAGAAAGTCAGCTTACATGCAACCAAATCTGTAGTCTATAAAGTCCAAAATTCAATATCCATAACTAAAGGCAGGCAGCAAAACAGGATTAATGCAGCAGCAAAAAAGTTAAAATTAAAAACAAAGGAGGCTACAAACCAAGGAACGGATGCAATTCATAGGATGAAAACAGACAAACCAACAAAGAGTGAGGGGAAAACACAGGTTCAAATACACAGGGAGTGATTAACTAACAGAACACAGGTGAGCAGGAAAACACACAAAGACAGGAAGTGCAAAGTAAAACATGGCATACGAGGATAAAACATACATAAAACAGGGCATTGCTTCATCTTTAACCAGCCTCATAGTGTCAATTTCAGCTGCAGCAGGCAGCTATGTTACAGTATAAAGCTAATCATAGTGAAGCAACTTGGCAGCTAAAGACCCAGATATTTCCCTCAGAGTTGGTGGAGACCAAAACAGAGTCAAAAGCAATCCAACTGCTAGAATAAATGATAACCAAGCAGATTTCTGCAAAGCCACATGTTAAAACATAATGTTTCTTTATGTTGCTTCTTTACATTTGTTTAGGTTAGATCTTTCCCCTCCTCTCTCGCCACACTGCTGTGCCTATGGTCTGCTTGGGTTTAGGCACAAAAACTACTTTGTTAGGGTTAGGTAAACATCATGGCTGGGCCTTAAATAGCCTACCTGTTTTTGTCGCCGCAAAAACGTCTTGAAATGTCCCCAGGTCTCCTTAAACAAACACCTGATTTGTAGCTACTAAAACATCTGGCGATGGTCCGCCTTCCCGTAACAAATTGCCTGCTTCGGTCGCCGCAAAACCAGCTGGAAATCTCCAAACAGAGTCAAATTGTGGTCAACAGCTTGGCAGCCTTGTGGCTTGTAATTGCGTTACAGATGTCAACCTGATGTAACTGTGGCTGCAGAAACACTAACTGCTCACATTATGTGCGGGTGACTGGGCTGGTTAAAAGCGAATGATAGTGGACTCGCATTTGCCAGATGGCCAGGAACTTGACACAAAGTTGCTGCATTACTTCCTGGTGTGTAAACAAGCAACAGTTTGCCATGTCGGTGTCACAACTTGTTTCTGCCGCCCCCTGTGGCCAAAGCAAGTTATTGGCCGTTTCTGTCAATAACAGTCGCTGCTCTAATTGTCGTGATCACTTAGAGTTTTTGTGTGCATGTGCTTATGAGTTCACGTGAATAGAGTACACGTGTGTGTGTGTGTGTGTGTGTGTGTGTGTGCCTGTGCGTGGTTGCGTGTGCGTCGCCATTATCCTTTGTGTCGCTGATGTGAGTTGAAAGTTCAGCCCGAAAAGCGGTGAGAGAACGCCTCGGGCCGTTCTCTGGGGAATCTACCGAGCACCAGGGGTCACAGCTCTGTCTAATGCTGTGACACATTAGCAGGTAATTACAGGCCACATACTCTGCAGCTGTATGAAACATGCCTGTGCACGCGGACAAAAAAACACCCCACACGATTACAAGTGCATTTATCACGCCGGCCATGAATAGGGATGTTGTACATGTGCATTCTGATCCACAAATACAAAAAAAGTGCACCATATGTGATGAATGTGTGGTCTTCGATAAAAAAGGGTAAGGTGTTGTTTGATGACCCCCCAAGTTGCGCGTTCAGTTCTTGTCAGGTTTGGCTTTGTGGGATTACTCACTTCACCATACGACCCTATTCTGCGTGCTGTGTTTAGGTTTTCTTTGCCGTTACTTTGGAAACGGTACAGACCAAATTGCATGCAAAGGATAACCTCACTTTAATTTGTTCAATTTAAGATCAGCTGTGATCTCTCAGCATTTGCAATGAAGTGCACTAGTTGTTCTTTGTGCGCACATGAATCACATGTGCATCGTGTTTACAGGGCGATTGCTCAGTCCTCTTGCCACCGTCTGTTATTTGCGGCAGATGCAAGGGGCCCGGGTCGACATACTGTGGATCCTCGATGCAGTCGAGTGAGTCAGAGGAGTCATAGGAAGTCATCGCCTCAATCTGGACCCCGTCTGGGAAACAACAGAATCAGAGAGCTCATTGTATGTCTTCTTCCTATGAAGGAAACGACTGTCAGTGGTTATTCACTGTATTTTAACCTCATCTGTCGACACCTCGCCACAGGGCAATAACAAATGAGGGGAGGATGACTAACAATGGTGATGAAAGCGGGTTCACATCTGCAACGCTTCCTACCTGAACTTTGGTGGAAGAATGAGAGGCAGCGCTTTGATGAGCTGATAACGGTCGGGCGTCCCGTTCTCTGTGACCCTAAGCAGGATATGGATGTATGAAAAATGGATGGATGGGAATTAAACTCAAGATTGAAGTGGTTATTTCCTGACACTGGAACATAAGATTAAAAAACATGTTTTTCTTCAGCGGGTTAGCCTGTATGCTCTGTATATCCTGCGACTGCTTTCAAACCATTAGACACCATGTACCAGAGCCCTGCTTGATAAATCAGTCAAGACAGCTGCTGTTGCCACCACTGTGAGTTATATGTAAAGGTCAAATCGTCTGGAAGGTACGAGCATACCTGCGTCTTCATCATCAGGCCTTGTTGTCGAAGGGATATTCAACACCTTTAGTTGAGCTGCCATGACCCCATGAGACAGCACAGGTGGGCTAACAAAAGTTCTCCTTACCAGCACCATCAAATGACTGGTTTCAAAATCGCAATTTGAGCCATTCGTTCTAATAACATTTGAAAAGTCTAGAAGAGTAGCACGATTAAATCATTATTTTATCCCCCTTCAATTTAGCCAGGGGCTCGACATGAAGTTTGCCGGCTCGGTCGGCGATTCAGGTGTTTTCATAGCAGGGAGTCGAGTGGAGAACAGGCCAGTAATAAAATGTGCTTGAATAGACCACATCCCGAAATCCTTCTTCCTTCTTAATTTACGGGCCACCGCTGGATGTCGATAAGACGTCATCGCTTCGTGCGGTGGAATTCATTGTGTTCACCCGTAAATGCCACATTCCAATAGCACACAAAAGCCCAATCTTAGCAGGCATAAGTGGGATTTTTGACCAGTGGAAAAGGGTTATAAGTCCACATTGGCTGTTTCCTCTAAGTAATCAGTACGGAGTGATGGATTGTCCCATCGACAGACACTCAGGACTGATAACAGCTGTTGGACAAATAGGCTTTGTGTCTAATGAAACAATTTTCTTACCACTAAGGTTTTCAAAATAATGGGCCTGCTAGGAACAGTTTGAGCTTCACTCATCAATACTTTTATATTGACCATTGGCAAAATGACTACATGTGATTTGAAAACGGTCGCTTTCTTTGACGAACCAGCGAGGAGTTGTCACCCAAATCTGTTGTTCTCCCGATACGAAGGCTACGTTGCGTTTTAGCATTCTGTTGCTGTATGTTTTGGTTTTGTGTTCCTACAACTCAGCAGTCTTATCAATCACCGCCACGGCAGGCGGCTGTTTTCTGTGTAAAGCGTTGATAAACCCTCCGTACACTACCTTCACAGACACAAACTTAATTAGCTGGATGAACAAAGAAGCCAACGAGCCAGGTATTTTTTCTGAGAGCGCTGGTGGAGAACAAAAACAGAGCTTAAAATGTTGGACTCAGTGGGTGGCCATGAAACGCGACTCCAAACAAAAGCTAATCTTGCACCATTAATGCCGAATTTCTGCATATGGCACGGATAGATGATGTCCCCATTATCAGCGAGCGCAACACCAGACCTATTTGCATCAATGAAGAAATCAGAGATATGCGGAAGGTTCACAGTACTATCGGAAAACAATGGTCTTGCTGGTGACACATTTCTAGCAATCTGTCTCAGTGCAACTGGCTGCTTAAGGTTATCTTGCTAAATGACAGACGACTGAGTATTTTCACTTGTGCCAGAAAGCTTTTTTTTATGTGAAAATAAAAAGAAGTCCTCAAGTCTAAAAGGCTCTGTGACATTTCCAGTGTCAATAAACAGTCAATAAGTCAGCAGATTGTTTCTCCCTCCCTGTCACTGTGATTAATATGAACTGTGGTACTGAGGTTTCCTTTATCCACCAACAAAATGTGTCACGGGAGTGAAAAAATCAGCTCGGAGGCTGCGGCGTAAATCCACCCTGACAGGACTGCTGAGATAGCTCTGCGTCCACGGCAACGCTCAGAGAACTGCCTGCCTCGCCGTCCACACGGCAACAAAGCTCACACAGCAGGCCTCAACCAATCAGGACGCTCCAAAGGTGACAGGCCCGGGCCAGGTCTTCCTTTGCTCTCTGTCGCTATGGCTGCTGCGTTTTTTTGTTTTCCCTGCGAGAAACAACCCCGGAGGTAGAGGGAGAGAGGAGAGTCGCAGAGAGATGGAGAGAAGCATTCCTCTCAGTCAGAGAAAGTCCGGCGCAGCTTGCATCGGCTAAATGTTCACTTGCACTCTTTAATACACACACGTACAGTGCAGTTACACAGTATATGTGAACAATAGCAGATTCACTGTTGGCTTGCACCAACGTGAAAGTCATATTTGAAGATGACTTGTGGGTAAACGTGTGAATTTGCACGGGTGGAGTTAGCACCCTTCTTCTTTTGCGGTTTTGCACATTCACGTTATTTTTATATTTGCATGCACTCATCTGACAGTACGTCTCCATGTGTCTAGACATAGAAACCACAAGGTGCCAAGATATTGTGGGATAAGAACATTTGACTGCATTGTTATCACGTCAGTCTGCTAATGTGTTGACAAACACGTGCCGTTCGCATGAACGGCAACCCGTTAACAGTTTACACAGAGTCCTGCGGAGCTGTTGACTTTAGACCGGAGCGGACTGCAAAGCAAATTACCTGATATTTATTTTACTGTTTGCAATGAGTCAGATCTGCATGGTAGACTGCCTCACACCATAATGCTAGCCCTTTTTTTCAGTTTCTCCAGTGCACCAGCTTCTTCACAGCTCACAGAAACATCTTTCAAGTTCACAAAGTGCAGTGCTGGTGTACTTACATAATGAGTTTTAGCGAGAGGCACCGAAGTGGATCTTGGACAGGAGCCTAACAATGACTTAAGCTCAATAATGCTTACACACTGCAAAATAAGGCGGCAGATTGCCTAAATGCAGGGGTTATTGTGTGTTTGTGGTCCACTCAGACCAGTCAAAGCTCTGCACATCCATGCATTCAGCTCTCTGTACTTAAAAAAAACCCCCCACTTATGCTGTTTTTGAGTGCCTGGCTCAGGTTTTAAACTCGTTGTTCATCAAGTAGTTGTCCTCAGGAGAGTCGAGGTAGATAAGGTCTGCTCGCAGGGAAATATCTTTGAAAAGAGACAGCCAGTCACAATGGATTTATTGTGTGTGTATCCTGAGGTGACCTCTACTCTATCTCGGTGTGTGTATTATTGCTGGAGCCCGTTGGAGTCCATCTGGGTGCTTGGATTTGGTCCCTTCCGATCGGTGCCAAGAACAATACTCCTTCCCCCTGTGGCCTGGCTATTCTGCTGGCACCGCTTCACCTCTTCATTCTCATATTGAGTTTTGGCACCGCACCCTGACCAATTAAGAAATACTGTAAAAAAAAAAAAAAAAAAAAAGAAAAGAAAAAGAAGCTGAGGCCACGTAAGTGATAACCTTTGGTTCTGATGATTCAACTTTTTTTCCGTCGGATCCATGGAGAGAACTAACACTAATGAAGCCGTTTAGTTAGTTACTCACATTCTCACCTTCTTCCTGCCAGATCTGACTCACTGCTATTTATGAATAATAGTTTGATACTGAAAGCACAGATCATCTTAAAGGCTGTTAGACCTGCCTTGACCTCCGCCTTTCAAAGCCAAAAACACAAGAGCCATAGTGCAAGGACTTTCCAGAGAACAAAACATCGGTGTGACTCTCCACTAGCACTTTCGGCTGTGCTGAGTCAAACCGAGCAGCGCTGATTTGCCTTCATCACCAGTTTTACTGCCGAGCCGCATTTACGATGGACCTGTATCAAGC
>CAEMYA010000010.1:7071660-7096043 GCA_903131615.1 Diplodus sargus
CACAAGAGCCATAGTGCAAGGACTGGATTTAAAGGTGTTTTTATTCATTGTAACATAAGCTCAAATCTTCTGACAAACCAGCTTTCCAGAGAACAAAACATCGGTGTGACTCTCCACTAGCACTTTCGGCTGTGCTGAGTCAAACCGAGCAGCGCTGATTTGCCTTCATCACCAGTTTAACTGCCGAGCCGCATTTACGATGGACCTGTATCAAGCACCCATCTCCCCCTTACATCAATACTGAAATTCATGCCTGTGCAGGAAACCAGAGAGAAATCTCTTTAGTTTCTCTGATCCTGTTTGTACTTTCAAACACTATTTTCATGTCTTATACATAGACCATCTACCGGTGAGGATGCTGCTTGACGGCTAGAAATTAGAGGCTGCTTTTGTCCACCTCTGTCTTACATTATGGCAATTCTCTGCTTTTGAATTTTCCATGTTAAATATACAAGAACGTCACCACATATGACGCTTGACACACAGCAACGGTTAAAGGGTTGGGGGGGTCGATACACGCCACAGTAACATAATCTGTTCGTGCCAGAGGAATGTATATTGCTCCGTGATGTGAGAGTGAGAATGTGGAGTCCTGTATGTTTAAACAACATGACCGCAGAAGACTGCCCACACAATAGGCCACTTCCCCTTAAAACACACACACACAATATTTCACATCATCATGTGCACGCAAGTGTTACCAAACGTGAAAGCCTCCGAAAAGTTCTCTCGAGTTCCTCAAACCACGTCACCGCTGAGATGTAAACAATTCACTAGAAAGGCGCGGTGGACCACGTGCTGCCAAACTCAGTCCGAAGGGCACCAAACAGGGCACCAGACAGTGTGGTTAAAGTGTGAGACATGGCGTGCCAAACCGTGTCAGCAGCCCTCAGCTGAGCCACAATAACTGACATCGAACAGAAGTTGCACAATAGGTGGTTTCTGCAAACACAGGAGTCATTTGTTTTATCTTTATCTTCAATCTTTTGTCATCATTTATAAAACAATTACAACTTGTCATCAAAGAAATTCTCTTAATAAATACAACAATCAGTCAAATAATCAACGTTTTGTTGTCCTTTAGCTGTACCAACAAAAGTAGTGCAACAAAATGAGATTACAACAACAAGTGCTGAGTAACATTAAAAGAAAAATCCCTTTTCTCATTTCAGCTCTGTGTTAAAGGTCCAGTAGTCCAGTCGGCAGAAATGGACAATAACATTCATAATTATGTTTTTATTAGTAAATGATAACACGGATGGCTGGGTGCCATTCACATTTGATGACACTGGCATTGGTACCTGCAATGCCAACAGTTCTATTGGTGCAGTACTTTACTTCCTCTGTAATAATAAAAATGTCTAACTTAAGAAAAAAGTGAAAAAATAACGTAGGAATCTGTTCAAAGACGAAGAACTGTACTTCGTGCAAGTCCCTCAATCCTGCGTAACTGGATTAAAATGAAGAAACTGATGGAATACCAACACAAGTGAACCATATAAAAAAAATGTCAAAAGACACATTAACAACAGTAGAGGGCAGCAGTGTGCCATTGCAGTGTCAACTCTCCGCAAACCAAAGAAGAAGAAGAAGAAGAAGAAACACTGGCGTAATGTGACGTGTTGTTGTCTGTAATACTTCCACATAAATAGTACTTGATTCACATACTATTGGCTTCATATTAAAGTTTCAGACACACTAAAAGGCACCCAACACTCAATGCCCGACACTAGTCCGCCATGTTTCTGCAGTTGCCCAGAAGGGACAAGCCAACCTCTTGCTCTAGAGAAGACCCTTTCCCAATTTCAAGTGCGGAAGGTAAGACCAGGGCTTTAAGTTTTGTTAGCACTAAATTCAACACACTGGACCTTTAATACAATATAGCCTTTTCTTCTGGCCTCTCCTGTTTTGTAAACGCGCCACACATTTTCTTCATTCACTTAAGATTCACATGACAGCTTCTGGAGGCAGGAACACTTTGCTAAGATATGTGTCTCAATTGATGCTCTTCTTTGATCAAATTAGTTCTTCTAAAAATACTCCCTCGAGATTAGAATATAATTCTTGCTATGGCACATTTGGCAAGTCAAGCGCTCCACTGGACTGTAAATTTAGCTCACGTCTCTAAGCTGCCAAATCATCTCTTCACTCAGCTGAGACCGGCTAACGAAAACATCACAGCCCGGCGTGCTCCGAGTTTTCCCACGACCGTCTGTCCTCGACAGTTGGCCCTGACAGTTAGCGAGACAGGTGCACGTCTCTCGCTATGCTGTGCATTCGGCGTCCGAGCCGCTCCGCCATAATGACCTTGGCTTGTGAGCAGGGAGGACCTCTCTGCGCGCATATGCAGGCGTTAACATTAAATCGATGTATGTTTACATTGGAAAATTACAGGACTCGGTGCGGGCCTTTAGTTACACCAGTGTGTTTGAACAGAGTCTGCACGTGAAGGCGTTCACTAGCTGTCATTGTGTGGTCTGTCTGGATCTCCAGCTTTGCTCTGGGGGACAAATATAACAAGGGTTATGAAGTCTGTTCCTGTATGTACTGAAGATTAACAAGGTTAGGGTTCCACTATATGTTCAGACAGCAGCTGAGACACATTACGGTCCAAAAATCAAATTGTACACCATCACTGACTGCAATTTGAAAAAAAACAAAACACTCAGAGCGCAGCTATGCCAGCTATCGCTTGCTGCTTCTCGCTAAAAAAATAGAATCCTATTTTTTTTCCTGTGTTGTGTTGCAGTGATGCAACATCCATCAAGGTCCAACCTGAAGAAAAGCACAGTGTTTGTTTTTTTAAAAATTCAAGCGATATTTGCGGTTTGTTTCCGCTGCAAATGTGCGCGTAGGGTTAGAGGACATTGTGTATAGGCACATTGGAAACAGTCCAATTTGGCATCAGCGGGTCTGCTAGACCAGAGGGCGAATACTGTACCACCACAAATAGAAAATGTACCATGAGCCAAATGGAGCAAACGCCAGAGCCTCTATTGTCCCACCAGAACAAACTTTACAACACAGCAAACTCACACTTTCGCCTTGGCAGAGCGCACACACTGTTACAGAGAGCGAATCTCCTCCACCGGGAAGGAATGAAGCTGTAGCACCGTCCCATCCCAAACCCACCGCCCAACCTGCTCTCCAGCTGAAAGTTCTAACCTTGGTGTTCAAATTGCTGACTCTTCGACCCCTGCTGAGTTTTGCCTTGACCCCCTCGCGCAAGTGCACAATGCCCCCCAGCTTGGGCCGGATCGCATGCCGCAAATACCTGGAGCGTGGGTTTACTTATGGAGTAAGGTGTGCCAGCAGGGCAGCAGCTGCTGCGTAAAGCTGCTTGTTATGAGCCTGCGATACTTTCACATACCAGACCATCAGTGAGTGCGGATACGAGAAGTGGCACGCTCGGGGGAGTGACACAGATATGGGTGTAACTGATGGTGCGAATGTGTCTCGTGTGTGCGTGTGTTTATGATACACAAACCAGGGCTGAGTGTAAGCAATCTGCGGCGCATATACATTCACGGGATTCTCAGTGAGATATGCACCGCGTGTGCACGTGGGGCATGTTAGTTCGTGTGTTGCTATGCTACATACTTATAGCTCCTGTAACATTGCAACAAGCAGATTTGCGTGCCACGGTACGAGGAAAAGTGGGAGATGATGAGATTATAGATGTGTGTATGTACACGTTCCCACAGTGCACCGCCTCCATGCACGCTTGAGATAAGGTGGGGGTTGGGGTTTGTGTAACACTAGCAGATACGATGTCTTAATGAGGCAGGCGGTGCGGGAGGAGAACCGCAGCCATGCCATTAACGCGGGACCCTCTCGACCACTTCAACCCCTGGTCTGAAAGGAAGCCCGAGAGAAGACAATAAGGGATGTTTCCTCGCCACGTCGGCCATTATAATGCAGGCTGCGATAAGAGCGATAACAACCTCCCTGCCATGCTGTGCTATTCTGGGAGGGAGTGGGCTCTGGAAAAACAGGATGTCCCCCTTTGTTTTGGTCTGGTGTTAGCTGTGTCGTGTCCATGCAGAACACACTTTTTATTAAGTATTTTCATCTGACACACTGTAAATATGTATTAGCTTTCTCACTGGTGGTGATGGGCTGTATCATACATTCATTTCATCAGTCGTATCATACATACATGCCTTTTTGTTTACCCCGTCTTGTCTGCAGATCTGGATGTGGGTATAGGGGTCAAATGTCTGTAGGAGGTTCACAGGGGTCAAACATGGGGTCACAGCTGGTGCTGTCGAAGTCTACACAGATGCAGAGAGATTCCTCTCCTAGTAGTCCCACAATGATGGAACTGCAGTGTTAAAAGTGAAGGAGTTCATTATACAGTTATACAGTTTGTACAAATATAGAGTTGAAAGGTCATGTTGATTTCATTTTTATGTAGACAAATCATTAAAAAAAATACATATACAGAGCTTATAGAAAGGTTCAGAACAAAAACATTTTTATGATTGTGAATTAATCATTTTACAATGTATGTCAGGTCCAAAAGGATTGTTTTTTTTTTAATGTCTGTGTAAAAATTTTGAAAGTTGGCTCGTGCTTCTAACAAGTTTGTCGACCAAAGTAAATAACACTGCCGGCATTATGTGGTAGCTGTGTCTCGTCGGCGATTGATAGTCTTAGTAGTTGTTTGTGTGTGTGTGTGTGTGTGTGTGTGTGTGTAGGGGGCGCAAGAATGACTGAGTTCTGCAGTATCCTGCCAGCATACTGCAGCCTCATCTTAAAGGTCCCATATTATGAAAAACTCACTTTTCTGGGATTTTGGGTATTATTTTGGGGATTTGGGGTGTTATTTTGGGTCTATGACGTTGCCACACGCATATAAACTTTGAAAAAAGACTATTCTGTGCTTTTTTGAGTGAGATACAGATTTCTGACAGTGTCTCCCTGCAGTAAGTGTCTGCGGAGCCAAAGGCTCTATTAGCAACGCTAGCTGGTGCAGAAACTGGCAACCACTTGAGGGGGCAGATGATTCGAGCGACAACGGTGTTGGAACGTGAGTGCAATGGAAGGCGGGGCATGGCATGACACATTCAGTGTCTGGTTGTTCTCAAAAATTATCATTTAGTGGTTTCGCTGGTGGCTTTCTGTTTTGAAGCACGAATTCAGCAGGTGGTCGATTCTTACATAAAGCACCTTGAGGAGAAGAACTGTACCTCTCTCACGTCTTTGCATGAGCCTAGCTTAGATTAAACAGACGGCTTTATCCAAAGTCAGAAAAATCTGTCATCCTACACCTGTAAAGCTCTTAAATGAACACCTCATTTGTTCGAGCTGTACACAAACAAACATGTAAATGTATCAGCGGCTTGTGGTTTTTAAGAGTGGGGCTGATCTTCTCATCCAACTCAGCAGGAAAGCAAATAACCATAATTCCCTTCACTCTTACCTTGTCACCAATAGATATTGCCTGGACTCATTTGTCTGTAAGTCTAGACTATTGCTTATAGACATTATTTAATGATACATTCTCTCACAGTTCATGTTGAGGTGCTGATGATTATCGTCTGTATTTTAACAGACTTAATGAATGTCGTGGGGTTAAACAACAAAATGAACTTTTGTGTTTCAAGCTTAAAATTCCTCAACTTTTTGCATAACACAGACAAATTAGTCGAGGCAGCACTATGTTCCTGGACGTTATCAGAAAAATCACAGCAGCCCATTTTGAGGCTCCATTTCTGTAACGTGTCATTACGTGTTTTAATCATCGTGGCATAAATCTTACCCCCTTTTCTGCACCTCCTCCCTCCTCCATTGTGTTTCTCTCTCTTGCACTCTCTCTGTGCGAGCCTAGAGTTATCTCTCGAGGAGGGGGGGGGATGCTCCAGCACCCCGCCCTGCACTAATCCGTCCATCACTCTTTAACACACCCTGGCAGCATTGAAGGGATTTGTTTTTCTACGTTCCCTCCATCTCACTCCCTCCATCTCTGATCTCGGGTTACCGTGACTCTATGTTTTCCTGTCAGCTTGGCAAAAGAGAGAAATTCCCAGCTGAGACTCTGGGCTGGATAGGGAGACACAGCTGGTGCCCCCCTTGAAAGCCCAAAGTGTTTTCCCTCAGTTTACACCGAAATTATAACCTGCCACGGCCCGTGTTTTTGAGTCGCCGAATCAGACTTTAAGTGCCTTTTAAATGTGATCATGAACACAGTTGGGTTATTATAAGTGTGTTGTTTATACATTTAGCACTATAGCTTTGCAGAATTTGACAGCTGAAACCCATCAGATTCCCATATTTTGTTCACTGTACAGCCAGAGGAGATTATGTTATCTAAACAACCCAGTCATGTACAGGCTGAGGTTTGTGACTGTAAACACAGTAAATACTTCAAGAGAGCAGAGCAAGAACAATCTAATAATGATACATGATGGCTTTGGCCTTGTTACTGGCACTTAGAGCTGATATATACTCAAGAAGATGATGTGTCCTCTGATAAACTGCCGGCCTCTCCAAGGGCTTCTGACTGCATTCAGCAGAAGACTGCTGGGAAAGATTCCTGTCTGCAACACAGAAAAAATGTTGAGCGAACACTCATAATAATCTTTACACACCTGTCTGAGGAGAAAGTGGTACATAGAAGTCACTGTAGCTGTTGAGCTTTAGCTGAACTAAATGGCAGTTTTGGAGCAGTTTACTACCAATGTGTTCTTGCTCCCAACTCGTCAAATATGGCCGATTGTTTAGCGCTTCTGGATGTCAAGGGTTCCACGATCATGTGAGAAAAAATATGTGATGTGCAACTGGTCAAACTTTCAAAATTAAACGTTCTGATGACCAGTTCATATATTATGACTTCTCGACTATTATTAACATAGTCAAATGGTCAAGATTCACGCAATGAAGCTACTTGGCTAGGTTTAGGCTCCAGAACTACTTAATTGGGTTTAGGCTCCAAAAGTACTTGGTTTCGGTTTAGGCTCCAAAACTACGTGGTTGGGTTTAGGCTCCAAATCTACTTGGTTAAGGTTTAGGCTTCAAAACTACTTGGTTGGGTTTAGGTTTCAAAACTGCTTGGTCACGTTTAGGCTCCAAAACTACTTGGTTAAGTTTAGGCTTCAAAACTACTTGGTCCGGTTTAGGCTCCAAAACTACTTGGTTAAAGTTAAAGCTTCAAAACTACTTGGTTACATTTAGGCTCCAAAACTACTTTGGTTGGGTTTAGGCTCCAAAACTAATTGGTTAAGTTTAGGCTTCAAAGCAACTTGGTTAAGTTTAGCCATCAAAACTACTTGGTTGGGTTTAGGCTCCAAAACTACTTGGTTAAGTTTAGGCTTCAAAGCAACTTGGTTAAGTTTAGCCATCAAAACTACTTGGTTGGGCTTAGGCTTCAAAACTACTTGGGTAAGTTTTGGCTTCAAAACTACTTGGTTGGGCTTAGGCTTTAAAACTACTTGGTTAAGTTTAGCCATCAAAACTACTTGGTTGGGTTTAGGCTTCAAAACTACTTGGGTAAGTTTTGGCTTCAAAACTACTTGGTTGGGCTTAGGCTTCAAAACTACTTGGTTGGGCTTAGGCTTTAAAACTACTTGGTTAAGTTTAGGCTTCAAAACTACTTAGTTAAGTTCAAACCTCTCCTCTCTTTTTTCATTGTGTTACTTTTCACGAGTGCAACACTATGAATTCATCCATAAAAGACAACTAAGCATGGTTATCTTCATATTTGAAGGATTATCAAGAATATGTTATTTTCAAGTTTATTTGACCTAATGGCTCAAAACATGTCATTGTCTTAAGGACAATTATTTTGTAATGATGTCGTACAAGGACCTGCTCTTTCGACTGTGGCACCAAGCTAAAATTGTCTCACATCCCAGGGCTGTTCCTGGGGTTTCTCGGTTTGCTATTATTTCTCTAGCACGCACACACGCTGCATTGAAAGCCACCCACAGCCACACACTAATATAATTAAATCAGCATGAGGGCATAAATATTCCAAGAAGTGGATTCAATATGTTCTGCAGTTTCCCTCCAGTTTCCAGGGGGACTACTTTCTGTGTTTACTCTCAGATTCATCGGCAAGTTTGGACAAAATTATGATTTTTGTTGTTGTTATACATAATAAAAGTGGAAAAAACAGGATAATAACATAATAAGATGTATCAGTTGCTGAATTACCCTTTTGAAAATAATAAGCATGTTGCTTGTTCTGGATATATGAAGGAGCATTGCCACATTCCATTAATCACATCACAACCTTTAAGGCTACGACGTGCTCATAACAAGCGGCAAGCCTCTTCAGAAGTCATGCTGTGCTATAAACATCTCTGTGTTAGGGTAGTCTCCATGGACGGTGATGTCACCTCGACAAGCGTTAGATAAGAGACTGGAAAGTCCCCTGTGCGTGACTGTCCGAGTCTGTTTAAGAAACTGGTTAAGTGAGGTCTCTTATCAAGAAAAGAAAACCCTTGCTCCTGTTTGTGGTCATCTTATGATGGGAAACAAAAGCGCACACACACACACACACACACACACACACACACACACACACACACACACACACACGATCACACTGTCTGCTGCTTCCTCACAATAAAATCTGCTCACGTATGACTTTTTTAGTGCCCCACCTCTTTCTAAACCACTGTGAGTAAACAGAACAAAAACCTGAGTCACTAAAGCAATGGCTTAATGTCTCTCATATATGTGTGTGTGTGTGTTTTCAACAGTGCTGGAATGGAACTAAGTACATTTACTCAAGTATTCTTTCCATTTTCTGCTACTTTATGATGACTTTCACTCCTGTCAAAGTGATATTTTCACACAACAGCTTCGCTTTTACCTCGAGAGACGTGTGTGATCATTAACAACCACAAGGCGAGCCCCGACGCGGCGCTGTAAACGCATAAACCTCGTTGGCCACATCTTTCAACCAGACGAGGAAGGCTGTGGCATTTGCATTTGCAGATATCCTTTGCTGCACGCAGTTTGTGTGTGAGTGTGGGAAACAAGAGGTTTAAAAAATGCACATGTCGGGTATGACTGTTTCCTGTCGCACAACATGAGGCGAAGCAAAACATCACCTATCGTCAGACAGAAGAAGCTGCCTTGTTTCGAATCTCTGGAGCTATCATAGTGTCATTTCTTGAATCGACAGGCTACTGGATTGTGTTTTTCACCGGCAGTGTGTGTGTGTGTGTGAGGGAGTTTGGTGCGTGTGTGTGTTTGCGCGCCAGCAGCTGGATGTCATTACTCGTGTTTGCGTGTGCTCTGCTCAGCTCCCCTTTTGGCCTTTTGTAAGTGTCTGCGGAGCCAAAGGCTGTTTCTGTGTGCACCGCTGAGCAACTCTGGAGTATTAATGTTCTCCACACGAAAATTAAGCCCGCGCCAAGATGGACAAGCTCCCCATCACTCAATGTTGTGATGGTCGGGGGCAGGTTTTTGATAAGGCCTGCTCACACTCACGTATTTCAGATTTGAATTCAAATCATTCATATGAGGAGCTCCGTGTTGGTCAGCTGCCAGAGGGTCTCATGGGGCTTATTAAAATGGTATAACATTACGAGGAAGATGTTCCATTATTCCTGACAAGACAGTTTGTGACCCTGGGAACCTCTTAAAAGTTTGAAATGGAAGAAGTGTTGCGTCGAAAAGTAAAGGTGTGGATGTCTCAAATGTTTCACAACCAAGGGGTTTGGGGATTGAACATAAGTTAAGAGCCAGCCGGTGGGGTTTTGATCACCTGTGATGTGACAGTATTTGGGCAAAGTCTTAAAACCCACCGGGACATCAACCATTGGTTTGCGGGCTACCCATTTGACATCCTTGAGTTTGGTATTGAAGTCATCTGAGCCAGAAATGACCATATATGGATGAGGGGGTGGGGCTGGGGAGGATTTCCTAATAGGGCGGGTAACGATTGAGACCATAGGCTCATTAGCAAACTGTTTAATGAGATAATAAATCAAGTGAGAAGTTGGGTCATTTTTTTTTTTCCTTAAGCTTGCGTACGAATAGACTTACTTTTTGTAACCAGTGAATCGACCCCTGCTGGTCATAAAAAGAAAATTCAGGATTTAAGTTTTCACTTTCCAGACCCAAAAGCCCCATCTGTTATTTTTACGGTCTACGAAATAGGTTTCAATATATTTTCCAATATCCGCTTTGCAAGTGTGTCTCAGTGTGTTTTGTTTACGAAACCACACTTTTTTTTTTTCTCCAGAAAAATGGTTCCATATGAGAAATTTAGGAAACAAACAGCTGAGCTAGAGGCGGTAAAAAAACACTGACAGCAAGACAAACCAAAGTACTGGACAGATTGAAACTTGACCTGATGACGGCACTAGATGAAGAGTGGTTTTATTGCCAGAGCTCCAACGGTTTTGGAGTCATTTCACTCTTAATCACAAATGTTACCCTGCTGGTGGCATGGAAGAGAGGGTTTGGGGATCCCCAAAGTCATAAGGATTCATCCTCCATCCAAGATGGTCATGGTTTATCATCCGGTAGTTAGTGAGATGATTCAGTCTCTACAGATAGATGTCCCTCCTAGAGCCAGCTGCAGTTAACACTTTGACGGTCTTTTATTTATATTAATTGAGCCCTGTAGCTGTTAAACAAAGAATGCTTCTTGAGCAAACACCTTATCATCTGAATTACACATCACACTTTTTCACATAGGTTGCTTTGTATACAACATTGAGCTCCTGTTAGATTAAATGCTGAGCAAGGAAATCATTTCTTACCAAGACAAAGCACCCACTGTAAAGAGGAGACTCAGACCGGTTGTGAAACTAATGCCTGTGTTGTTTGTTATCTCTCTCCGTGTGTGAAAAAGCCCAGAACAACATGTGCAGCAGCATGTGGCTTTATTTCAAGCATATCTTTATTTATCCCTTTAAAGGCTCAAACCACAAGATTATCGACAGCGGCAGTCAGTGTCTGACACGAGGTTGCAATGTCTGTCAAGCTGTGTGAAAGTGTCTGATGGGAACAGCGACTCACGCTAATTATGGTGACACATCCTCAGCGTGAAACGAGACCGTAACTCATAGATCATGACACTTGTACACAGAACTGATAACGGCAGCTTGTTTGTTAGCACTTATCTGCTCATGGTACAGAAAAGGCCAACAGATGTGAGACTTTATATGAGTGGATTCATCTGTAATTTAGAATCTTCACAAATGGTTCTTACAACCTAGTTTTTTTTTGGATAAATAATGACCAGTAACGTAGGATGTAATGACTTAACAGACACATAAAATCTCTTATTTTTTTATGTGTTTTGGTCAGGTTGGTGCGGACATGTTTCAGTCTCGCTGAGCACGACAAGACTGAAACATTGGGTCATCATTAAAGCGATACCAAACCTTTTTGATTAGACCAGGCTAATGATCTAAATCATTTTTACCACTTGTAAACAGTCCAGCAAGCTGTAAAACACAACACTGACACATTATCACATCATAAAGCTGTTATGGACAGCATGTAAGCTAACTGATGCCCGTTTACGCGTCCACTTGATGCGGAACATTACATTTAATTTTGGCTCTGTGTTTGGTCTCCACCAGCTCCTGAGGGAAAAGGTCCAGCACTGTAGCTGAAACGTGCTCCAAGTGCTGATATGTGCACCAGCTAGTTGCAAACAGTCGGACTGCTGTCTGGTGCTTGGGCAGAGTGCAGCGTGTCACTATCAGAGCTTTTTTTTTGACTAGAGTGGTGAGAAACATCAGGTAAAAAAGTGGGCCATGAAACCAAAACAGTGAGCTGAATGAAGCTAAAACTCTCCTGTGGGTTTCATCACTTTAACATTACAAAAGAGCTCTAAAGAATGCTTGTTCTCTCTCCTCGCCCAGCCAAATTCAAAGCAATAATATTTTAACTCTTGCCTCCGGAGACGCTCTGTTTCTAATGAATATTGGTGTAACCAGAAATGAATTTGCATGACTCATTACACAGAGCTTAAGAACGTTGCTATGTAGGGCACATTCTAAGCAGTGAACCACTATTCTTCAAAGACACACAGAAATATACTGAAATCAATTGGTGGTTTCTACACTTTCCTTTCTGCCACTTTTCCCCTGGGTCTCAGTTTGGCCGTTAAACTACAGTATAATCGCAGACTAAAACAACAGCAGTGTAAATAATGAGACATGAGTTGCAAATGGTGGCCTTTCAACCTTTTCAGAGACACACTAACCACTTAGAGAAGCCCCGTGGTTATATGGGTAAACCCACAAGTGTTTCTTCTTGGTGTTTTTTGCAGAATGGGTGAGATGTTCACATCTTAAAAACTAAGGGAGGAGCACAAGCTGAAAAAAGTGACAACGCTGCTCCCAAAAAAAATATATTTGATGAATGTGACTACACACTTTCACTCCATTTTAAAATCTTCTGTAACACGACACGGCTGATGTCCGCTAGACTGAGATTCAGGTCTTCGGGGAGACACAGTCCATCACACTTGGTGCTTTTACCATTAAGAAAAAACCCATTAAGAGTAAAAATCCAGATGTTGTTTCCTCGGGAGGTGGGCCAAAAGGACTTTGTCTCCTCTGAAACAAACCAGAGCTCGCGATGTGCTCGTACGATTGGCAGAATCAGGGCCAGCGGTTGGACCATTCTGAATTCGTCTGCTAACTTACAGTGAATGGCTCTGACCTGATATCATTACAAGGATGTGTTCCCAACAATGTGGCCTCTTTCAGAAAAGTCTCACATGGAGCAGTGTTTCAGTCGTGGGCCAGTTGAAACAAACTGAATCAAATTCTAATGTGTCAAGCCTGCGGTTGAAAAGTATTATTATCATGCTTATGAAAGGCAACCTTAGTGAAGTGAACTACCCTTTAATTCCGTGGTGTTGCTAATCTTCCAGCGTAGTCAGAAACATACATTTGACTTGGCGGGTTGTTACAGAAACTCACATCAAATATTGAAGAGAAAGGTAAAAAAGGAACCTTTAAAAAGTGCGAACTTGAGCTGAAACTAGACGCCTCATCAGAATTATTCATACAAACATGCGCTGATTTTTAAAGAGTCAGAAATGAGCACACATCTTGTAAAATACTGGATAGTTTTACCTCTTCAGGCCCTCTAAAATGATTAAAATTAAACTACCTGAGAGGGTTCAAATCTGCGCTCGGCTGAAGTGCTCATACCTCAGAGAAATGTAAAACCTTTCATGCAGGGTAGCGAGTTGACTTTGTATGCTTTTAGAAGTCAAAAAGGGTTGGGTAGCACTGGTCTGTGATGGTGCGAGTCAGCCCAGAAACCAGGAGATAACAAATGCATGCCAACGTAAGAAATGGGCATGCATTAAACAACAGTTGCCTTGCTAATAATTACTGCAATTTACTACATTTGGATGATATGGTGGATGGAGAGACGAGACCAGCAGAGACAGATGGAGGAGAGTTAATTTCATAAGAGTTAGTTCATTTGTGGCTCAGCGCTGACACCTTATCAGCGGGGTTATAATATAATTGTCACTCACAGCACACCATTAGCAGTTTAGGCAAGGCTCTACAATGGAAAATGTTGGTCTGTCAGTGAGTCCAGCTATTCAGACTGAATATCTTTACAGTTATTAGATGGACTGCTGATTGGGAGCAGCACCATCAGGTTGACATTTTTTGGTTTGGGGTTAAAATGTCTTGACATCTACTGGACAGAATATCATGAACGTTTGAAGCTATTCACATTCCCCGAGAGATTCCCCAGAGCTTATTGTTCTGTGAGTGTGAAAAGTGAGAAAAATGATATGTTCACACTTTGC
Source organism: Diplodus sargus (assembly GCA_903131615.1). Lineage (NCBI taxonomy): Eukaryota > Metazoa > Chordata > Actinopteri > Spariformes > Sparidae > Diplodus > Diplodus sargus. The sequence goes on from CAEMYA010000010.1 coordinate 7,085,417, forward strand.
ATAATTCTCATAGTCTTCAAAAGCTTGAAGAGTCAAATGTCACTAAAGCATCTGTCACGCATGAGGGCCACAAAACAACAACAACAGCAGCAGCACCGTGGGAACAGTGGTTACTTGACCTTTGACTAAAATAAGACGGGGAACATGGGAAACACCGTTAACATGCTAACGTTAGCGCTTAGCCTCACGGTACAGCTTCGCAGAGCTGCTAGCACTAGCACTGCTGTCGACTCGTGATCTTGTTTTATGGTCACTCAACCTGCTTCACGGTGTTGGTGAGGGGAAGTCCAGTAGTAATGTTCAACCACGTTTAATCTTAATGATCTTTATGGGCAGACAATAAGACCCATAAATCTGTTTTTATCGCTCAACCGTCGACACCAACCGACCAAGACAGGAGCAGAATTAGTCCAACTTATTGGCTGTATAAACTATGGATGGCGCTTCCAGGTCTAAAAAGTGAAGCCAATGTGATGGCGCCTTAAATCAGCATTCTGTGTAATGGCCAGCAGGGGGCGACTCCATTGGTTTAGAAAAAAATAAGTGTGTATATAAGCTTATGAGAAAATAGCTATACTTCTCACTTGATTTATTACCTCAGTATACAGTTTCCTAATGATTTTATGGGCTTGATCGCTAGTTTCAAGTCTACCGCTGTGTGTCCTCGAGTTCTCAGTCAGAGCCAATCAGGATATCTTCCCTGGTTCATCCACTCATCCCATCTTACATGGTCACTTGTGACTCGAACAAAACAAAATGGCGACAATCAGAATGGTAACACAACACATGGTTGATGTCACAACGTACACTTTGGTTTCAGCATCGTGCCATTAGCCCTGAAGCTCATATATTCTGTGCAATAACCATAAAGTCTTCACCCACTTTTGATGCTTTATTTTATATAACTATTTCAACATCATACTCCCATTCAGGGCATTTCAATGCTAAATATGCTCTGTGACATTAAAATGTAGCCATCTATGTAACACAATACATCTTTTTTTATATAGCACTACAGCATATCGCAGTCTTGTATCAGCTTCCACTATTTAAATGGCATATTGCAGCTCTGGTCTCTCCTTAAATATCCATAAACACAGCTAACTTTATCTAGGGAAGTCCAACGCATGACCACTCTGTCACCGTTTCCTTCCTCACCTTCTCTCGCCGGCAGCCAAGTGGCCTTTTCCTCAGATAGAGAAAGGACCTCTCAGCTGTTGCTCGCGTGCCACGATATGATAAAAAAGCCCGAGGCGGAGGGGTTTGCATGAGGAGGAGTGTGAACAATAACCAGGCACGGTGACAATGAGGACTGCTCCGACGCCTTTTTCCTTCCCTCCTGCTCGCTCTCTCCCTTTTCTCCTGATGGCACCGCAGGACACAGCTGTGGAACAAGGCGACATTGTGATTCAGCTCCTGTTGTGGTTTTTTTTTCGAGCCTTATAATTAAACGTAACTGCCGCGGGGCGAGCCCACCTATGCTGGCCCTGCATTGTTGCACTTGTCAGGGTGTCGCTTAACGAGATCATTACGAGGTGTTATGCAATATTGGGCTGAAAATTATAACCTCAAATATACCCACATGTAAAAACTGGTTCAGCTGGTTAGATGTGTTGATGACTGAAAAACAACTCTATTAGTGCTCGATCACGTCACGCGAGCATGTGACAGAGCTGGCTCGGTCGGGGCCAGAAGGTACACTCAGCTGTTTTGTTTTGTTTTTTTTGCATCTGTTCGAACAAAGGCTTCTCAGACTGTAACAGAGCTTCTGGAACATCCATCCATTTGTGATTAGCATGTTGAATAAGCAGATTAGCAAAACGAAGTGGCGGTGTTGCATTGTTTATTTCTTTGATTGACAAAAGGCCCCTGTGCATGAAGAGGAACAGGCACTAAATGGCAATCGTCTTTAAACGCTCCAACGGGAAGAAGCCCATAGTCCCTGTTGTCTCCGCATTTTGGCCGTGGCATCGGAGGCATTACGAGCTTGCCAGGATAAAACAGGATCATGTAGCACTCGTGTCTCTTAGCATGTCGATTTGAATCGACTCCATGTCAGAGTGCCAGATCCAGGTCACAGTGTGTTAGCCCAGCTGAGGAGGGGGAGCGAAAACTGATGTGAGGGCCATTGTCTGACGGTCTCTGGAGGTGGTGTAGGTTTCTCTCTCTCGCTGATACTGCTGATTGAGATGGAAAATCAGCATCGCCGCTCTTGAGGGGTGTTGAAGTGCTTCCTGCAGTCATGAGAAAAAAAGACGTGACAAATGGTTCGATGGAGCTGCACAGAAAGACGGATCTGACTGCACGGGGCTGAAGCCCATTTTGGCTTTCCCTGGGTATCATTTTCTCTTATCTACAGTAGCTGAATGGGAAACCAAAACAGTTTACATGTTGGCACTAAATAACTCATTAGTACTGATTGGTTTTGTGTACATAAAGCAGAGCATGTGTGCGGTTTGTTAAAAAAAAAAAAAAAACTACAAAGAGTTTGGAGAAAGGTGCAGAATTAAGGTGTCTCTATGACTGGGAATTTATAATTTCACCATGTTTGTTGGGTCCGAAATGATTGTTTTGTTTACGTCTGTCTATGAATTGTAACAGTTGGTTGCAGCTTCTAACAGCCGGCGTACAGCCAATGGTATCACACCGTTTGAAATCACGTGTTAAGAGTCTTGGCAGTTGCCAGTTTGTGGGGGAGTAAAAAATCAAAAAATGGCCTCGAACAGGCTTACAGCACTGTTATTAGTACAATTGCAGCACCGTTTCACATTTTGATACATTGTCTCGTGTCAAAGAACATCATATAAAAGAACAATAATCACGTCAACACAAAGAAAACATTAACTTACCGCTCTGTTTCTCTTCTATTAAGAGTAAGTGGATGTAAAATGGCTCTCTGTTGATAACACGTATCTTATCAGATCAGGCGGGATTGTTTGCCTTTCTACCCGCACTCCAAATTTTCCAAGGTTAGACTCTTATCAGCGGCAAATTGAAAACTGACCAAGACCAACACCGGAATCCGGTAATCATGAGCCACAGACCGTTCCCTGCAACATCCATTCATGCAAGACATGTAGTGACTACAAGCGTGAACAAAGATCTGCTTGTGGTTGTGTTTGATCGTCGCAGCACTCGGTTATAGTCAGGAAAAGATTGTGGTTCTGGTAAAAAAAAAAAAAAAACCCCACTCTAACCATGATCTTTCAACCATAAGCAAGACTCGAGGGGCAGAACTCAACTCTGAGTCCTGCTCTGCTCGGGATCGGATTAGCATTAGACACAGCATGACCGCCTGTTTCATGTGAATATCCTTATAAAGAACAACGTAAATCTTTATAAGGAAAGAAGATAATATCATCACACGAAGCAGACTCACTTATAATAGTGGTCAGTATCTCTGGGACAAATGTGTGTCTAATCTATGATACTTTCCATATGTCTGAGAACGATTTACACGTCGGGTCATCTGGGAGACTTTCTTGGCTCTGCATTGTTTTCCATGAAACCTGTGGAGGATATTAGTTTTTTGTCTCTTTGGACGTGAGGCTGCAATATCCACCGATCTCCTGGTCGAGACACATCGTTGCAAATGCAGTTCTTAAGAAGGGCGAATAAATGAGCGGCATAGTAAATATGTAACACTTTTTTTTTCTGTTTCATTGTACAGATATTAACCCACATGATACCAACGCAATCACAAAAGCAAAAGAACGCTGCACAGACCTCTTCCTCAGCTCCCAAATCAAAGTAAAACTCCCCTGACTGAGTGCAGACACACACAGCTGGGAGCAAGTTGGCGAACTCCGTGAACCACACTTTATTTAAAGAGGCAGGCTCTCCATCATCTATAAATCTGAGCCTCCCATTGAGTGTCTTGAGTTGAGATACAAGCTCGCGCTTATTCCCTCCTCCCCTCAAGTGTCCTCATAAACCACATTGTTTCCAGCTCATTCTCCCCTCTCCCTCGAGTCGACCAATGCCAAAAGTTCCCCTCACAGGCCCGTCCTCGTGGGCCTGTTTGGGGACATCTGCTGCCATGTCCAAATATTGTTTTTGGCCCGGGCCATCGCTGGCTCTGCCGCGAGAAAGAATGGAGCTGGGAACTATTTTTACCTCAGCGGGATAGACTGTGTTAACACACAAAACAATGCCTCGATCCCGTGGTCCCTCCAGCTGCAGAGCGGGGAGGCGACTGCTGGAGAAGTGCGAACACACCGGTCGCTCGCGTTCGAGGCGGGGGGGGAGGGTCGAGGTGGCGGCAGTGACAGTATGTGTGAACTTTCAAACTCTCTCACACTCTGCTTCTGACTCTCAGTTCCAAGTAAAGTAGTAGGCTAACTTGCGAGTTTCAGAATGACTCTCGAGTGGCGATGACGACAGCGGATACAATCGTACGCGCCCACGCGCCACAAAAAGCAAAACAACCTTCCTTTTAAAAACTCACAATCGTATTATGCACTCGTTTATTTTGCTGAGGCTGCTGCCAAGACGTTGCGTGAAAACAGATTTGAAAAAGAAATTGGTATTTTTCTGTTCGTCACTCACTGCTACGTTCGGTTGCCGGGCGATATAAACACTGATAAAACACAATAACTTGGGCCCGAGCCTCTTCAGCTTTCTTTTTTTACGCGCTCCCACGGGACCCGAAGTCACCTTTCACATCCGCTGAGCGCGCTAGACGAGGGGAGAGAGAGTCCGAAACTATTTTCTTTTAAGTTTACAATGGACTTCTTAAGGCCGCGGTTTGATGCAGGGACCTTGGGTTTTTCAGGGCACTCAGAGGAAATTATACTCGGGGCTGAGTAATTGAAACGAAAACAGTGGGAGGAAAAGGATCTGTGTTTTAAGGGAAGACATAATGGCTGCTCTCGTTGTTTGCCCTTCACATCGTATTACAGTGTTAATAGACCTCTGCTGTTCCAGTTGGCAGTGGCGGGGAGTTATACAGTGAGAAATAACAATCAAGAAGCCAATCCATTTTTTTTTTTTTAAAATACACAACCATTAAGATATTCATGATGGCAAATGCAGGACGATCTCAAAGAAAGGGTTCCAGATTTTTTTTGTTTTGTTTTATGTCTTCAGTATGTTTCTGGATCTCCTATGTGTCCATGAGCTGTTTGGATGATTCCTTCATTTATCACTCGATAATGAAAGCTAAACTGAAATATTATATGTTACCTGCGTGTTATTACCTCTTAAAGCTTATCATGACGTTTAAAAAGTCCTTACTTAAAAGGCCCTTTACAAGTACGTGTCAGAATAAAGGTTACACATCGGATGCATCTCTGTAGACTGTCCATGTGTTTCCCACTGGGAAGGTCACTGGGGAAACAATTATGGGTGATATATCCTGTGCGCAGGAGAGCTAGTGGAAGTAAAAACAAAATAATATCATAATAGCTGAAGCACCGGCGGCACTTTCAAGGCTTTAGAGGTGTGAGCTCAGCGGCAATAATAATAATAGCGTTGGTTGTATTTACTCGATAATGTTTGTTTAACTTGGCTTTCATCACAAGTCCTTCAGACTTCAAGCTATATATGCAAAAAATGATCAGACTGATTGAGGAAATAGAGGCGGCAGAATGGGCTTGTTTTTTATTTGATGACGGCGAAAACGTGACTGCGAGCCTGTGAACAATGGCGACCCCCGGAGAGGGTGGAGTGGACGCTGCCATGGGAGCAGTTTCATCAGAACTGGACATTTGTTTATTAAAAGAAGAGCAAAGAACGACACTGAAGGCTTTTCTCTCCCGACCGGCTTCGGTAAGAGTTTGACCTTCTGTTGATTAGACATTACAAGGCTATTAAGGTATTAAAAGTAAAACTCAAAGCAACACAGGAAAAGATATCCTGACTTTAGTCCATCCCTGATTGGCTACAGTCAGCTCAGCCAACACAAAACAGCTACAAAAACCTTTCTCTCGCACACTTCCTGTTATTAATGTGTCATCTCCAATCATATGCTGAGATAACACCGATGACATCGTCAGAGTTATTTTCCGAAGACTTGACAAAGCTCCTCCAGAGCCACAGATTAAATGATATGAGTGTTTTCAGTGGCCAGATGGTTTCCACCATGACGAAAAACAGCTCTTCATCAACCTCTTCAACGAGCTCAAAGCTTATGTCTTTACATTACTAGCACACTATATTAGTACTGTCTCCTTTAATTTTGTGCAAATGCAGTGTACTTTGAGTTGAGGACTGCCGTGAAAATCATGAACAACAAAGAGAATCACTGTTTTCTATCCTGCTATAAGTCAACTAGTCAGTGCCTTTGTTCCCATCCGCCATCCTCTCCACGAGGCTTATGCCCACTATAAATATCTTGTCCGTCTACATGCGCCGCTTGAAGGCGCCGCAACACCTATGTGGTGTTTTCACTACCTGTGTACAATTCATCCCTGTGAACACACACAGCCCAGCCTTTTAAAAGCTAATTCATCACGTCCGTGATATGACGGCAGGGTGCAGGCTGGAAGGTTTTTTTCTCTCCACTGCTCTGATGCAATTAGTTACATATCACACACCGTGACACACACGGTTTCGTGTCACCAAGTAATTATATGACTGTGCAAACTGATACTGCCACCAACTCAGGTTTCTGGAAGTGCACGCGGTTGTTTGTAGAGTCAACAAACACCATCGGCAGATTCTGACCCTCGTCTAACAGGCAGGCTGTCATAAACAGAACTGTCCAGGAGGGAACGTGCCAGAGATTCCCCATAAACAACAGATGCAAGCTCTCGGTCAGACATGGAGGCACCTGTGTTTGGACACAAGAAATTACTGCAATAGAGACATAACGATCTTAGAAAGTGGGTGTTGTTATGAGGACGGAGCAGTAGGTGTTTTTACTGTTGGCCTATTTGCCAGTGAAGTGGTGCTTTTCCTTGCAATCAAAATAAGACAATCAAAGCAACACCAATTGTGATAACTATGGCGTTTAATGCTATGGACCAGATGCTAGCATGCTTACAGGCTAATTTACCATGTTGAACAAGGTGAACATCATTGTTGCAATAAAAAGAAATCTGTGTGTTAGCATGCTGACGCTAATCAGCTCAAAGCTCCGGTGCCTGACGCCTGCTGAAGGGCGTTGTTTCACATATTAGATAGAAATGCATTTGAACAGGCCAACGCCAAAAACGTCCAAAAGTGAGTCAGCTCCCATAGACCCCCATGTAAAAACCTCAAGTTTAAAAAGTAGATTTACAGCCTGGTGCAGAAAAACGGTTTTGGCAACGCTGAGTGCCCAGCTAGCTGCTAGCTGTCCAGTTAGCTGTCAGCAGCCAGGTTTCAAGTAAAAAAACTGTAATATACTGCAGCTCGCCCTCTGCCAGATCTTCTCCAAGTCTGGGATAGACACTTAGTTCATGAAATATGTTATCATTGTATTCCACATCATTAGGCGACATCTTTATTACAGAGAGGCCGAGAGAAAGAAGTTGTTCAGTCTCAAGAGGCTGTCAGACTGCTGCAGTCCTTTACCTCCCATCTGTCTTGAATTAGACAGCAGTCACCACCACATAAATACCCACTTATCATCTCAGTAGTTATTCTCCCCCCTGATACAGGCCCTGAGATGACAGAGACAATAGTGGACGCCCGCTGCACCGAGAAGTCCCCCCGGAGGCATGTCTCGACTCACGGGCTGCATTTAACTTTTATTACCCTCGAAGATGGATTGGCCGCTCCCCGCCCTTATTTGGTGTTGCGGTGCGTGTATACGAGGGGCTGCGGTTGTGAGGCGAAGGCAGCGTGGCTCAGCCTGAGAGGAGCCAGGTAGCCCGGGAGCGCAGCCACCAAACTGGAAAGGCAGCTGTCTGAGAAACGGTGACTCATGGCTGATTATTGATTGACTTTATCGTGATGCAGTAATCTGGCCTCGTTTGCGGCCCTGCAGGTTTTGGTTTTGAGGGCGAAGAGAGAACCTAAATCCCCCTGTCAGCAAACACATACCGTACTTACATGCTGTGCGCGCGTCCCTGAAGAACATGTGTTTTGTTGACCTTTACTTGGTTGCTCGACATGGAGGAAAAGTGTTGAGGGACATGCTGAGCGCCCTAAATCAGGCCCATTGCAATTTACAGCAATCTTACAATATAAAATCTATAAGTAAATATGAAAATGTGGTGTAAAGACGACTTAAACACACTATACTCGAAGGCTAAGATAGGCCAGCGAGAACTCTGCTAAGCTAGGTTTGTTAGCTATGCTACCTTTTTAGCGACATTAGCACAAGCTGTTTTTTCTTCAATTCAGTTTAACAGGTATAGTTTTCAAAGGCAAACAGAGCTAAAGTTTTGAAATGTTTCTGTAGCTAGCTAGCTAGCTGTGGCTATCTCACTGACTAGCTTGAACTTGGTGTAGCAGCAACAACTGCTACACAACAACTGTGGTGTTTGGGTTTTGGATCTGTTTTGTCATCACTGTGAACTTTATGAGCACTATTCACACAAAGGAATTACACATATTATGTGTCATAATGGTGTTTTTACTAAGGCGAAACATGTCATGACACACATGAGTTTCCTGCTGACACTTCTGTAGTCACCACTTTCCAGCTGTGTGGAAGTGAATTCACAACAATCGTGACACTTTTTTGTCTGTAACACCACCGCTCGATCAAGATTTTTATGCAAATAAGCTGTCACCTCCAAAACGCAGGTAGGTGTTCGGCCGCAAAGTCAGTTATTGTAACACGGTACACAGAGCAAGGGCTCATCTATGAAGGAAGTCGTACTATTCCCCAGAGCGGCTCCTCCGCTGCAGCTGCACCAACGTGTTTTGACCCAACGCCCCACTGTAAAGTGCTACACCTGACATGTGCGCCCTTTCAGAGCGGCAGGACCTATTCTCTGTGGACGGGAAGTTCATTTCCTCAGAGGATGGAACCACACCTACTGAATTTTATCATGCCGTATTATTATCTTTTCCCCCCTTAATGTAGCTCACCTCTGTTCTGGTTCTGCTTTGTTTTTATACACTTGCTGAACTCAAATGTTTTCATCTTCTTTGCATGCCGTAGCGCTGAAGTCGAGTACATCTCACGGCGCGTATGCACCAATGAAATCCGAGCGCGCCTCTGTTCGGTGTTGACAAAAACGTGGAGATGATTTCTTGCATTAAAAGGAGAGGTGGAGGAGAGGAGGATGCACCTTCTCTGACCTGTTCCCCTGACAGCAACTGCACGTCAAAGAAGCGTTAAGAGGGTGATAATTGAAATGTCATCACTCGCTGATACATCTCGCAGGACTGGTTTACAGATTCATAAACCAGGATGATAAGCTCATTTTCCTCCTCACTATGCCCGCAGTCTGCAGCGGGTGATTAAACCCGCCCGGGACAACGGTGGCACCCAACGGACAGCGATGGACTCAGGATGTTTGTAGGACTGGTGGAAAAAACAAAAAGGGCACCATTGTGCAGAAAGTCTCGATACATTTATAGTGAAAGAGGGCACTTCATCATGTTTTATCTACCATAGGAGAACCGACAGTCCCAACACCCACCCCAGCTACAGTCTGTTCACCCTGCTGCCATCTGGCAACAGATACAGCAGTATCCGCTGCCACCAAAACCGCAGAGCAGCTTCTTTTTCTCCAGGCTGTCAGACTCCTGAACTCATCATCAACACTCCAACATGAGAAACACTTTTTTCTTGCGCGGCATAAAGGTCCAACACCGTGCATTTCGTTGAACAACCACGTGTTTGAATCTCTGTCAACAGCACCGGACGGATGAGGAGATGTCAAACAATTGAAATGGGGCACTTAAATGTTATTGCACAAGGTTGCGGTAAAAACCAATCTCTGCAGCAAGCTGACAGAACTTCAGATTAGACATTAAAAAAAAGACATTAGAGAAGCTGCCACGTGTAGAGAAACATAAATGCACGTAGCACAGAAAAATACACAAGGCAAAGTCTGGGGTCTCTCCCTTGTTTGCCGGCGTTGCGGTCGGACACTTAAGGGTTAATCTGCGGCGCTCCCGGGCAGAGAAGGCAGAAGTAAACAAAAAAGGAGCCGGGGACTGGAGCTTCTCCTCTGCTGCTGAAGTCGAGGCGTGACCCTTGAGATAGGCACCGGGCTATCATGAGGGCGTCTCCCTGAGTGACTGGCCGGGAGAACAGAGAGGCCCTTTGTCAGGGGCTGTGTGCGAAAAAGTGCTGAGCCAAGCAAAGCCCTCACTACACCCCCCCCTCACCCCTCCTCCTCCTCCTCTCCTCACCCCTCCTCTCCCCTATGAGTTTTTTTTTTTCTGTCTTTCTCCCTGAAGACACACACAAATTCTTATACACACACTTGTCTGTATTTACCAGCCGTCCCAGGGGGACGAGGCTTTCACTTCAGCTGGCTGGAGGTTACGGGGCGGGGGGGGGTTGAACACAGAGCCTGTTTTGTGGTTTAAACTGGATATGTTAGCGTTGCATTCTGGGATGCATATTTGGGCTTTAATATAATCAGCTGCGAAGAGTTTTCTCACCAGTCTGGGTTTGAGAGAAAATGTCATCACGCCTGGCGGAAAAAAAACAAAAAAAGACTGCTCTTCATCTCCGAACCATTACGAGGATTAAAATACGACAAAAAAAAACTCTGTGTTGCTTTTTTTTTTTTTT
>CAEMYA010000010.1:7100250-7111848 GCA_903131615.1 Diplodus sargus
TTTTGTGTATCGAGGCACCGACACTGCTTACTGTCCGTGCCGACTCTACTGCATGAGAGTGAAACGAGAGCTGCGACTTTGGGATAATTGTTATGCCGAGTGTCTATGATGATGTGGCAGGTCTGTGACTCACAAGGCACGTTTTGTACATTTGATTGTCTGTTGTGATTTGTAAGGACTCACACCGTGCGTGTGAGAAAACGCACGAGGCACATGGCTTTAAGTCCAACCTCCCCGCACACACAGGCATCAAACACACAACCGAATGCACGTCAACAATGAGAAGAAAAAGGACTGTACACACTGAGATAGCATCTATACAGTAGCACTGAGCAAATATACACAAAATAAATTAGAATAAATTATCTTAAAGGAAACCAAAACAATATGAAACTTGTTCTCAGTAAGGACAGGGAGTAGTTAAACATGGCGTTCGGTCAAAGAGAAGCGAGGGTGCGAAGCTTTGGACTGAAGAGTGTGTCACGACGGTCTGAATTGGCTCAGCGTTCAGTGTTTGCAGGAAACAAACTTTTGGTTTGAAGGAGAGAAAAAAAAAAATGCTAACAATCTGTAACACACTTCCATGTTGATGTCGAGTGAGAATGACGTGGAGAAAAACATAAAATAAAGAAAACGTCTTTGCTTGTTCAGCTTCGTCTTTACTACGTCCATCAACTGCGTTGACGCACGGATTCCTCGCTTAAAGGCAGATTTTTAGCAAACACAACTCATCACGGTTATTAACTACTCCCTGAAGAAAACCAAAAGCAAGAAGACAAAAAAAAACCCATCAGTGTCTTTCAAAACTTCGTATCATGAATTTACAACAGACTGAAATAATACATCAAATGAAGAATTTTTAACATCTCATTTAAAGTCCGTGAAGACGTCTTTCCTTGATAAAAACACAATGAGAAACAGTGGCTGTGTCATTGCAGAATGCTAACGAAGCAGTTGTCGCACAAAGATGTAAAAAAAAAAACGTTGTCCTAAATGTGTCCGTGTGATTAGTACAATGCTTCTTTTGAACTGTACAGAAGCTGTTCTTACAGAGTTCTCAGTGAATGCACCACCGGCAGTTAGGTGAAAGAAAGCACTTGAATGAAAAAGTTGAGTTGATAAACGTATCGGCACGTCGGAGATTGAGTCAGTGCTCGAGTCATTCGGATTTGGACCTGGAGTGAAATGAAATAAAAATGCATCTCTGTAACTTAAACCCTCAAATGTTTCTGTAACAAAGATATTTCGTTGAGAACACAGCCATGTTCTGGGAAATGTCCTTCTATGGATGTCAGTTTGATTGCGAATGCAACAGATCCCTAAGATTATACTTCCTTCCTTCCACTGGCTTGGATATTGCTCGCCCCCTTAAAGAAATGCCGATAAATGTCATCTCTCTTGCAGGCGACCCGCACGGGGCAAAGTTGCGATTGTCAATCCAGCGAGAGAAATAAACCCCCGAAAAGCTTCAGACAATGATGACACCTACCCGAAGCTCTTCGTGCGTCTGATTGTTTTTCCAGTTCCCTGATCGTAATCCCACACAGGAGATTTGTTTGGACTTTGATTGTGCTCATTTGGTTTCAAAAGGACTGCAGATTTTAGAAACAGTAAGCACACACTCCTACATACGCATGACCACGGATTAAAAGCACAATCACGATGTTACTCGACTAAAGTATCTTAGAGCGTAGTTCAAGTATGAATGAATCAACAGGATCTGAATCTACACAGTGGGTCGTTAGGCCACTTTGACAAGTTCTAGGCCTGTTATGATAATTAGTCTTATCACTGTGTGTTTTCATTGTATTTATTAATTATTTAGGATTTTATTTTTTCACATTCCAATTCCATTGTACTTGCATTATTATGCTTTTATATTCTCATTAAATCACTAATGTACAATGCTAAAATGACAATGATTTTGTTTATTGCATTTGATTCTGGGTCAACACGACGTCCAATAAAAGTAGTTATCATGACAGGCCTTTTCACAACAAGAGTGGTACTGTAGATGGGGATGCTGATGGGTGACACAGGTTGATATAATGTCCCTACGTCTACAGTGGAAGCTGGTAACACACGCATTAAACTGACTAACAGTGCAACACCGGCGTGTAACACCGCCACAAGCATTATTCAACTTCAGCCAGTGTGGAACAGTAAAAGGATAAGTACAGGGCTTATTGTTAGTTCCGAGAATAAATTAGAAATGTGCTTCGAGTCCTCAAGTCAGTAACTTCAGCACAGAAATGTCCACGTCCACAGTTTGTCACCCCAAAAAAAAAGAAAAAAAGAAAAAAAAGTGGCCTAATCTTAAATATTTGATCTCTTTCTTGTGATTTCCGTGATGCGAAAAAAAAAGTCGTACTGTGGCAGGAGAGAATAAGGCATTCCCCGGACTGATGGAGGTCCTTCAAGACTTGAAATACCAAATAAAAAGAGCAGTTTACTGTACAAAATAGGTAATCTTACAAATATTTCGAAAATATCTCTTCAAACGCAATGGCTCCTTCTCGGAAAGACGAAAAAAAACAACAAAAAAAACAAACAAACAAAAAAAAAGAAAAAGAAACGTTAATTAGCCTCCGTCCAGCGGTGACCAGTGTTTTCTTCATCTCGTCTTCATATTCAATTAGAAAACAAAAAATCCAAACCCGTGTTCCATCTTACAGTGCCACCTCATAAAGTCCGGTCCCTTGCTCCCCCCACATGGGATTTGGGGGGAAAGCAAGGGGCTGAGGCAAGGACCAGCAGGAAGTCCCTTCATCTCTGCTCTCCTCTCAGGCGAGGGAAGAGAGCGTCTCGTGGAAACAGAAAGCCGAACAGGGCCATCGTAAGGCGCATCCAGGCAGGCAGGTTTTGTCTCTGATGCCTCATGAACTGCAAGAAGGCGGAGAAAAAAAAAATACACATTAGGTTATTACCGTCAGGGTGAGCGATTTTAAAGTTGAACTGAGGTAAACCCTGTGAGCTCAAGCTATACGACTTAGCAGACTGAATGTTTCCACAACATCAGCTTGTGTCTAGAAAAACATATCCGTCACACGCACATCCTGCCCGATACTGCTGCAGAATATACAGTATCAGTGGACCTCTGGGCCCTTAGAGACGTCTCAGAGAGGGAAGTTGTAATTTGAGTATTTTATTTAGTTGTTTTTACGAGTGAAAAAGTTGAGAAAGGATGCGACCATTGATAGATTAGTAACAGACTATCAAATTAGTCGCTAATCTGTTTTAAAATTGGTTTGATTGAAATCTGAATGTCTTCTGATTTCTTTTAGTGGTCAAAACAGGAATTTAAGATGTCATCTTGGGCTTTGGGAAACATTTTTGAGCCATTTTCTGGACCGAACAACTTCTAGATGAGTCGAGACAAGACGATTTTCAACTAAGAGATCAGCCCTAGAAAGGATGAAAATGACCTTGACAACAACTGCAAAACAAGACGTCTTTCTCGCCCGGGAGCTGCCACTCATCCTAACAATACCGCTCCACCCCTCCTCCCCTCAGGTCTGACGCGGTCCCTCCTACTAAACGATGCACTGTTGACTTCTAAACAAGGGGCCTCAAAGTGAAACCCTTTCAGAAAACGCGCTGCCTATTTCATCACAGCTCTCCTGTAACGACGAAAGTCAGCTGAATAATTATCAAAAAACAAAAGCCGAGGAAACAGGCACTGCTCCCTCCTATGGAGCCGCCCTCTCCCCGGCTCTGTCATGTTCCATCGGGGTTCTGCAGCCCACGTCAACTACAGACAGATAAAGGGGTTCCTGCTGCAGCCCTGCGATCTCCCCCCCTCCTCATCTCTGATCCTGCACAGCTCCCCGCCGGCTTTCTGAACAGCCGCGCTCAGATATTGCAGCCTGTTGCATAAGCATCCCTCTGCCTGCTCTCCCTCCATCAAGGTCTCTACCAGCCTAGCAATCAGAGTCCGCCACAGGCTATTTGATGCAGAACTAGTAGGCTGGACCGAATTGAACCAGCACCGCTAAATGTAACCCTAATTGTCCTTAATTGCCTTAATTCTACACTGCAGAGCTTATTTAAACAGTACCCTGGTTTGTTCCACATGAGGCTCATCTTTGGGCTGTCATTTGCATGGGTGGCGGAGAATGGGTATTTATTTAGTTTTTTTTTTTAGGTTAATGCACCCCAAATGGTTAAAAAAAAAAAACACGGGATGGATAAAGGTTTTTGCGTTTTAGTGGCCGCAAAAGCAGTCAAAACTGACGGATGAGACTCCAAACCGCAAATACAACCTACTCCACACAAACACAAACCCACACATTAGCCCACACCGGCAACTTCTGCTTGGAGAGGCTGGTGAAAAAAAAACGTCTAACAATAGCGGCAGAGACAATACAGAGGAGTGAGTGGATATCATAAAGGATCACTTGTGATTCTTCCTACAACAGCAGTATCAGATCCTGCGGGATGAAACCGACTCGAGTGCAGACAGCAGACAAAAAAGAAAACGCTCGCTCTTATCTCTCTGTCACACACCAAACCAGAACACACACACACACACACACACACACAAAGACACACACTGAGGCAGTCAGCGGGACAACTGAGGTATTGTGGGTAGCCGTGAGTCAGACTCTATTTTTAGACGGGCGTATAAACAGCCGGCCAAGTCTACCCAGACACAGACGTGCGGCTTGCTGCCGTACGCGACAGTCGCGCCGATCTCACCTGCTTTGTCAAACTCTCACGCTTTATGTTCATTCTTTCTCTCGCTCTCTGTGTCTGCTTTTTATTCTTTCTGCCCCTCTGGCAAAACAGCCACAACAGAAAATAGGCACCACTCCCAGTATATTTGTACTTATTAACTAACTTCATGGTCACGTGACTCATGTGAACTCTCAGTCAGAACACTAACTGCATTAGCAAGCCCTCCGACCTGTTATCAAACACACTGTGACAGCAAGTCCTTGCCAAAGGAGGACAAGGGGGTGGGACATGTTTTCACATTCGAGTATTAAGACATCTGAAAGACTGTGACACATGTTTCCATGCGGATTTTATTCCTCGACACGCACAATTAACTACATATCGTGAACTGCAGACTGTATGTGCTTAACTATTCCCCCGGGAGCTTAGCAAACAGCGAGCCTCCACGCTCAGTTCCCCTCACCGTCTCTAAAGGCGTCTTACTGTTTCATGCTTCGTGCGGTATGTTCAGCATAAAGAGATCGTTTAAGGAGAAGATGGTCTGTCTGCTTTCAGGTAAAGTATGAAAGTAAGCAAACAGAGGGGGTGGCTCTAGGAGTGGGGACAAAAGGTTATGTGGGAAACTGGTCAGAAATGGGAGGGGAGTCATTTCATCTGCTCTTTCCAAAAAGCTTCAGACGAGGGAATGGATTTCACTTGTTTGTTTTCTTTTCTTCCGTCTCTGTAGACCAGGAAACAGATCCCTAATATTCCCATTGACGGTAATGACATGGTGTCAGTGCCACTAACATAGTATTGGCAGTGTAGTCTATAATCTGTTCCAGTAGTTCAGAAGATGACCTTGACCACAGTGCCATACTAAGAATCAATATTTAGATATCAGCAGAAAGAAAGTACTTTTCTGTGTTCACAGTGTATTCAGGAGCCGGCGACACTGACTGAATACATATCAGTTTTGTTTAGTATCCTGTATGAAGTTACTAAATCGTGTCTTATTAGTGATTTTTCCTTCAGCGGGGCCAAGAAAGCGGTTGAATCACTGCACGGGCTATTTTTATCCAGCGTGGGTTGTGGCCAATCCAGCTGGCAAAATGTTTGGCCCCCTTTCTTCCCGAGAGTGAGCCACACAATTGGCACACAGTGGCTTTGTGTGTCTAATCAAGTGGAAGCTGACACGGAGAAATAGCTCACACGTAGCACACAAACAAACTTTTTGTCTCGCGTCAACAGAAATATTAGTTTAGAACCAGAGACTCATCTCTCTCCCGTCTCCAAGAACATGGAGCGTTTAATCAGGTATTAGACAAAGTCTGCTTGTGCTCACACTGTTTACACGTTGAAAAGTTTTAAAAGTGCATGCTGGCTCTGCAGTTGTTTTGCAACAGGAGTTCTGCTAAGGATCCACTTCACTGCTAAGGAGTGAGGCTTACCAGTTCAACGTGGTCCTGTTGGAACTTGTCTCCGATCTCCCGAAGTTTACGACCGATTTGCGCCTCCACGCTCACCCCCGCCTGCTCCGCCGGCCCCTCTGCCATCCTGTCATCTTCCTCCCCTCTGTCCTCCTCCTCCTCCTCTTCAATCTGCCTCTCTCCCCGGTCCTCCATGGGCTCAAACTGAGCGGGGAAATGCGAGCGTAATCCAGCGTTGCCTAAAAGTCAAAAAAACATCAAGCTTCTTAAAAACTTGTGTTGTTGTTGGAGCTCGAAAAAAGTACCAAGACGCTTGTCAGCGTCAGTGCCAGGATGATTGTGAGGCGAGCAGACGTTACTGATACAAGTTCAGTAAAACCACTAATGTTTTGCCTTTTGATTTTAGACTAGACAGTGAAAAACCTCAGAAAACACTTTGTAGACAGTCTGACAATAAGTCCAGCTATCTTGATTACTATTAAAAGCCTCAAACACAGCTGTGTCTGAAGTCAAATATACAGTATCTATTTTTTCTTCAGGTTTTTTATCAGATCTTCTCAGATGGTTAAAAAAAACAAAGTAGGCACTCCAAGCACAACTAAAGACTCCACAAAGAAGAAAGAGTGAGAGAGTGTTGGTAGGTGATAAACTCAAACACCTTATTAAATCAACAATGGCCCCAGTGAACTGCAATCCGTCTGTGGGCTGTGTCACAGAGTTTACTCATTGCCTCTAACATGTGCTCCTGGAGTCATGCAACATGGAGGGGGGAAACAATTTTTCTTTGTTATCATGTGTGCAGAATGCCTGGTTATTCTGCCTCACGGAGGGCCATAATTTCTCTAAGAAACCTGGCAGCGGGCCAAGTGCATGACATGCATTAACGATGAGCGACAAGGTAATAACAGTCAGTGGTTTTTATGTCCTGGTGACTTTAAACCCAGAACAGTGCACCTCTCACACGCTGACACAGAGTCAACAAACAAACAACATTCTTCTTCGACATTGGTTCAATTCAATTAGGGTGATGTCACACTGATTTGATTAGAAGTGGGTAAACGATATTGGATTAGAACTGGTGGACACATTAGTGTGGGTATGTGCCTTTATGTATATGTCATATTATCTTTTTGGTGCTTCCATAAATGCTCATTTAAAAATGCTAAAAACAAACGAGAAACTGGTTGGAATGTGAACATTTATCAGATTTAGATTAATAACATATTAGGAGTACTAAAGTATGTGAGAAAGATGCCGGTCTTGTTAACAAGCAAACAGTTTCTAAGAATGGCATGTTCCTCAAGTTCTCAGCATGTGTATTATAGGACGAGGGGATCTCCCCTCAACGAGGAAAATTAATTTCTACACTTTCTTCTCTGTTTGTTTGTTGAACAGTCCAGGAAAAAAAGGAAAACAGCAGCCTCCCGCTCTTATCCGATCTAACGCTCCAAATCGGATTGACAGTTTTAATCACCCCGGTCTTTGAGGACAGTTCCCAATTAGTAATCTACCAGATAAAAGGCATGACTAATCATGTGAGGTTGTACTCGATGACGATAATTCGAAAAGCCCTCCTCACTTTCAGCTGGCTTTCCCCTGCTTACCGTGAAAGGGTATGCGAGGCTGCCGAAGCAAGCTGCAGGGCAGTGTGTTGCTGCCAATGCTGTTGTTGTTGTGACTCTGTGACGTGGACACGGCGGCGGTGACAGCGGCGAGGGCCTGTCCGGCCGCGATCTGTGTGGCGCGGTCTTCGTATTTGACGTCCATAAAGGGCGTTCCCCAGAGCTGCGAGATGGGCCGTGACATGTCCTCCTCCTCATCATCCATCCGACGCCTCAGCGGTAAACTCCCTGGTGTGAAAGAAAAAAGGGGGGACAGAAATTTAGCCAGAGCTGACAAATGTTTGAAAGTCTGTTTTGGTTGTGTAAATAGGCAATCTATTTGCAGGACTGTGCCTGAGTCATAACTATGTGTTTATGATCTTTAGCTGACAGGTAATTTGGGGCGTGATTTGTTTTAAGACCAAACAAAAAGTGCCAAATAGCATCCTGTTATCAGTGGAAACTTTGCCCTCAAGCAGATAGAAAAATGATCCCACCCTGTCTACATTCAATGGAAATCATTAGTCATTAAAAGAGGCTAATGTTGCGTGCGGTAATACTGTAAACAAACAGGCAGAGATGAGTAATCACAGAAGCACAGATGGATCTGCTAATGTGACCGTCTACAGTATGTAAAGAAAGGTAAACATACAAGAGGCCAGCTGCAGCTAAAGCGATTATCTCTTATAATATAGTGATGAGTAGCAACAGGAGCCAAACGTATGGAAACACCCTGTGTAGAGGGGGGGGACCCAGTGGGCGGCTAAAAATGCTACGCCAGATTTGCCACCCTCCCGCAGCAGATTTTGCCAAGCTGTTCCTGATAATGTGCCAGTTTGTAATTGAGTGCCAAAAGATCCACCGGAGCTGCTTTCTTCCCTCACAACTACCTTAATCTGGAACAGTGTGCCACAGAGCAGAGCACAGTCAGGGGATTAACTTCCTCCTGCACAATTCTGCAGCTCAACATTAAAAGACCGATCCTCATTGCCTCCCTCCCTCCCTTCCTCTCTCCTATCACTGGATAGCTGCCTGTCTACACTATCGCACACACACACACACAAACAGCAGCGGGTTGGTGTGTGAGTGAAACCTCAGTGAAACCAAAGTTCTGGCTAGACTGTCAGGTGCTGCGTGCAGCCGCCGTTTCATGAGGGAGATAACGAGTTTCACTCCATCCTCAACTGCGTCTGCTGAGCGCAAACACTCACACCCTCTCCCTCTTTGGCCACGTGCCACCTTGAAACTACTGTTTCATCTTTTTTGGTCGAGGGTGCCTGTCTTATCCTTTTCTTGTGTGTGCGGAGACAAATAGGCCGGGTCGACTGGCAAAAGTTGGAACTGGATATACTGGTATTGTGTTTACTGAGCGAGGCGGCCCAAGTCGTCTCTTTGTGAAAGTGTCCCTTTGCATGATGTCATGTCATATGGAGTCAAAGGAGGAAACTCCACTTTGAACAGCTGTGGAAAAACACTGTCTGATTAGTCAGGCCCACACTATTAGTGTAAGATGTATGTCTCTGAATCAGACCGGCTGTGTTTTTTGGTAAACAAAAATGTATCACTGACCTACAAATCCTCTGGCCTCCATCGCTCCAGGGGCATTAAAGAGCGAAATTAGTCCATTTCGCCAATGCACTCTAATTAGATGTGCATTACAGATATTCAGCGCAGCCCTACTCTGCCTCAACTTTTCCTCCAGGCAAATAAAGTGGTACAGTAATTAATGCTATGCAAGCAAAAAAAGGGGGCTTCTCTTTCACTCTGCCGCAAAACTTTCACCGGGATCAAATGTGCACTTGTGTGTCAATGGCAGTGTGAGCCCTGTCTTGAATTTCCACTGGCAGCCAACAGAGGACTGGCAAGATAACCATAGTGTCAGACACATAAAAAAACAAACATAGACAGGGAGACACACACACACACACACACACACACACACACACACACACACACACACACAGTGCCTGGGGCAGCAGGGAGGCCTGGCAGCCAGAACAGTGCTGGTCAGAGGCTCAAAGCTGCAGCAGAAAGTGGCTCCCTCTGCTGCACCATCTGTGCACCGGGCTGTCCTCCATGCACTGCTCAGGGTGGGGGTGAACACAAGGTGAGCTCTGCTGCTATTTCACGTGAGTAGGAATACATATCCCGCGGATAACAGTGTGCAAGTGACAAGCTCCAATAAAGTCATGAACCCCTACTGTAGCTATCACAGGTAAATAGGTAAACAGTCAATTATGTCTGTATGGTGAGTGATATATGCATTGCTGATGCAAGCTACCACTTGAATGTAAAATACAGAAAGAAGAAACTACTATATCAGCACACATGGAAAACGTGGCATTTTCATTATTTCATTTTCGTGTTTTAAAAGTGGGGCTCCGGAGGACCACCGGGGATGCGCTGCCTCTGTATCCGCATCAGAAGCAGCCATGCCCGGGGCAGCTCCGTCGGCTGCGGACGCAACATCCACAAACTGGCAGCCGTCGAAAAACACGACGCGGCCACACGCTGCTAACCAAAAACAACAACACAAATTTGCGGATTTCTACACTCACGCGGCTGTTTCTCGCTTTTTAAAAAAAGTAAGCCCAACTTTAGCCTCGGTTCCTTCTTTAATTCTTCACCAGCGGCATCGTTAGCAAACCAGCAGCGCTTTAAAAACAAGCTCAACATTCATTATCCTCCGCTGATACTTTCTCCTCGCCTCACTTCGCCTGACAACTCTTACCCCCCAAAAAACAAACACCTCCGAGATAAAAACCGGCAGCTCCAATCACTCGAGGTAGCCACACATTAGTCACTAAAGACTTCAACAACCGGCTGTAACAACGTGTAACGGCAGGAGGAGAGCTACAGACCCGCGGCTCGTGTCAAAAACACCGGGCAGCATCTCGCCGAGACGGTCACTTCGTCATGTATTCACTCCCTCCGTCGAAACACGAGAGAGAAAGCCTCACGGATAAAATTAAGACAGAAGCAGAGATGCATCATTAACAAAAAAAACACAAAAAAAGCTATCTGCCGTGTGCCAGCGCTCCGGTTGGAAGCCCGCTCGCCCCTCCGGTCCCCTGCCCGGGCATGCCCCGCACATTTGTTGACAAAACTCCCCGCGAACGAGCACGACGGCGGCGGTGTGTTGACGGCGGAGCTCTCTCTCTTTTAATAAAGAAAACCCGAATGATAATGATAACACTGAAAAATACCAACAAACACGACTGTGAACACACTCACCGCCAGCAAACGCGTTTTCCGTTGTGATCGGTGGTATCTTGACAGCTCGCCGTTACCTTGTTTCCAACGGTCCGTGTTGATGCGAGTCGTATCCCTCTTTGCATTACAACCACTCATAGATGTTTGCTGACTACAGAGGAGGTTGTTGTTTTTTTTTCTTCTCCTCCTGTGTCAAAACGGTCCGCCTCGACAGCCGGGACCCGCCCCTTCTTAATAATAATGTGAACGGAGCAGAGAGTCAGCTTCACTGTGTTTATGCAAATGTATAACACCCCGAATAGGATATAACATGTTTTTATTGCTCTAATAAAATCAATTTTTATTTGGTGTTTTAGATACTGGTCTGTTTTGCATGGAAGCATTCAGTCCATTTTCTGCAGTACAACACAGCAACAATACACGATTAGGAAGCAACAACAAATCCTGCATTGAAAATCAAAATAGACCATTGTTAGCAAAATGCACATGAATAAAAGCACTCAATGCTTCTATTTATTTTACAGATAATGCATTTTTCTGTTATAGTGCATCAAATTATGTCTCATGTTAAGTATTTTATACACTTGTGGTTATTTTTGTTGAAACAACTGCACACATAAGCTCTGTTCTGTATGCAAAATCTATATCCAACTGTAGCCTACCTGTCAAATGCATGAGTGAATTAAAAGTGTAAGCTT
>CAEMYA010000010.1:7118705-7310541 GCA_903131615.1 Diplodus sargus
ACACACACACACACACACAAACACACACACACACCCGCTTGCTCGCTCTCACACACACGCACGCACAATCACATGCTCCACTTCACCCCGCAGCCGCCCCTCCCGCTCCGGCTCTCTCACTCTCCCGCCAAAACATCTACAGCACGTGAAACCTGCCTAGAAACCGAGGGGAAACTTCCGCCTTGCTCTGATAGGCTGAGCTCCCTAGCAACCGCGTATACCCAGCCAGCCAGTCAGGCGCGTTGTGAGAGGCACACTGACCCAATGAAACAGATTATTCAGAGGCGCGGGCAGGCACAGTGACCTGGTAACAGTCAGGAGAAGAAGTCAGGGAGACGCTGGAGGGAGAGAAGAAAAGCTTTGTGCGATTGGCTCGCAGATTTCCTCCCCGCTCTGATTGGCTCGGCGCTCTCCTCTTTGCAGTCATTCATACATTTTCTCTGCCTGCCTCAGCACAAGCTGAGCCGCTTCCTCCACCCGCAGCCGGTTCGTTCAACTTCCAGAGTGGCCACCCTGCCCTCAAGGAAATCCACTGCCCAAGGTCAAGGCAAAGACTGCACTGCTGAAATAGGATTGGTTCAGACAAGCAAGAGCAGAACAAGATCCTAGTAACAAGTTTACCTCATCATGTCAGCGCGGGATTAAAGCCCGTGATCAACAACTTGTTAAAGTGCTCTTCCTGTTGTCGCTGCTGATGAGCTTGTTATTGTGTTGCTTGTAATGGACACGGGCCAGTGAAAGGCGTAATTAGCGTTCCACTTAATAATGCAGCATTTGACAGGGCTGTTCTCCAGGCGGGTTGCGAGACACAAGCGAGCAAATGGTTAGTTTGTTTTGAAAAACTTAGCTTTTTTCGAAGGCAGCCCGGGCGAGGTTTGCAGTCTTTTTAAACATTCCAAACGGCTTGCTCCAGTAGTGTGGGGAATTAATGTCAATACCCTGCAGGATCAGGAGTTCACATTGAATAGTTAATGAGTTGGGGGGGGGGGGAGAAGGACTCGAATAATTCTGCGAATGGAGCATGCCATGCATACTGCCTAATTTAACACAACTGCAGGCAAAAACTCACCCAGGCAGGAACATTATACTGCCATGATTAGTAAAAACAACATTACCATCCAACACAGAAATTGCTCATAGTTCCCCCGAACAAATGAGTTTACTCTGATTGGAGGATGAATCTATATTGGAGAATTTATTTTCCCTTTCAACAATAAATGCTGCTCTGTGTTATTTATTCTGCGCTGAATGTTTCGGTTTAAATTCCGTGTTTTCTTAAGCTCTTTGCTGATAGGCCGTTTGTACTTTATTAACCATACCTTAAAGTGTGTTTTTTTCATTTAAAGGCATGACAGAAGGATCATTCACGATATGAATGAGGCAGTACAATTTAAATATCCAATTTAAATAGGCTTTATTGGCATGACATTTGGCCTGTGTTGCTAAAGAAAACTACTACTCAGTAAAATACCTTTGCCAAGGCCCAACAGTCTCTTTTTGTACTCTCCTAGATACTGGCCACTTAAATTAAAAACGCCTGAATTTTTCAATGGAAATGTTGAAAAACAGCCTCGCAATGTTTAAGAAGAATGCAAGGATAAATTATTGGATCTGCCTCTTTATCCAGGTGCCAACATACGTTTGCAAGGCAAAAGTTAATGGGGTCTATTCTGGGCAAATTCTGGATCCTTCATCCAAGTTTCTCGGAAATCTGTAGTTTTTGTGTATTACTGCTTACCAACCAACAGACCAACCAACCAACCAATCACCCACCCAACCAGCCAAACAATAATCAAACAACCAACCAACTAATCAACCAACCACCCCACCAACCAATTTATCAATCTACCAACCAACTGACCAACAGACTGACCAACCAACCAACTTATGAACAAATGATCAAAGGTAAAAATTCCTGGATCTACCTAACGATTGGCAGATACTAACACAAGTTTTCAGGTAAACAGTTAGTGGGGTCTATTCTGGGCTGAGATTCATTCTCCATCCAACTTTCGTGGAAATCCGTTGCATTTTTATGTGTGTGCAGGTGTGCATATGCATTTGAGTTATTCACTTTGCATGCTCTGTTGTATAAGACAGAAGCTGACTTTGTTCCCCAAATGAATTGCTATTAGGAGTCCCCTGGGTCCTTGGTAGCCCGAGGAATTACAAGATAAAGATCACATTGCGTTTAGCAGTCATCACAGGGGGATTTCTCATAGGGACACGTACCTGTGTGAAATCTTAGATGTGCGTTTCCACCATATACTTATTGTCAAGATGAATATTAGCTCGTGGGAGCTAAGCACACTCCACATGGTGTGTGCAGTCGAGATTAAAGAAAGCCTCGCAAGCCCTATATCATGGAATAACTCAAGAGGGGTTTGAGCTTCAAAGTTGAATTGGGATCTGTCAGCACCTTAAGAGATTTTGCAGACCTGGCTGTAACCTTGCTGCACTTAACTCCTTTATTTCCTGCACAGACCTTTACCCAGCTTGGTAAAGGTCAGCAATCTGAGTTTCTCTGTTTGCCAAGGCCTCATTAATGTCAAAGGGGGGTGACTTCAAGACAAACAACCCTTGAGGGCCTTTTCAAATTGCCTGGAGCATCCGATGACTCACCTAATTTAAACTTGTGTCGTCGGCGAACATAAATTCCCCCTTTCAGTGCACATCTCCGTCGTTCACCAGTCTAGGCCCTTCTCGGAAGCTGATGTGTGTCACGGTTTTGAAGATTTTATGTTTGGCATTACGTCATCCCCCCCAAGCTATAGGGATTTACATATCCTGGGGTTACTCGGGGGGGATCAGCGGTACTCTGTGCTCATCCGTGAAATGACCTATTCAACTTTTTTTGTTTGGCCTGTTGAGGGATCGCCTCTGCTGTCTGTGTGAAGCTAATTGGATACAGCAGAGCTCCGAGTTGGGCTTCACAGCCAAGGGGAATAATTCCAGGAAATAAAGCATAAAGGTATTGTCTCGGTGAAAACAGTGTGTGTTCAGCATTTTAAGCACATCGCCATCGCCCGGAAAGGACTGGAAGAAAAAAAAATGAAAGATGTTGGACAGGTCTTTGAATAGACAGCAAAACCCTTTCTCTTCCTCTAAATACTGACACAGACACTTCCTCTTAGTTTTGATTCCACGGGATGCTGTATTATGATGCAAATAATTACTTTAGCAGGAAATGCCAAAGAAGGGATTATCATATGCAATTTTCATTCATATTAAAAAAACGGTCCAAAAATGTTTGGCCGTAAATCCACCGAATGCTGCTTCGTCTTGTCACACTGAGTGCACGGTTGTTATTATGGTGAAATTAAAAAACTGAAAACGCTCCTCATGGAAAGAGAATTTTAAATGATACAAATGCTGGGAACTTAGGCTTAATTGCATCTCGTTTATTCATTCAGCTCTGACCTACATAGCAACTTCTCCAAAAAAAATCATTTATCAGCCAAAACAATTATCTCGACTTGGATTAGCGTGACGTAGAAGTACCCACAGGAGTTTCACAACATCACCTATCTGACGTGGTTTAGAGATACAGCAAGTAAAACCAACGGAGCAGCTGCTCCTTTTCTTTGAAATCCCTCACATTTGGTGCAGCTTCCTGGGCAGCCCCCCGTGTGTCTCAGGGGGGTCAGCGGCTCTGAAGGATCTCCGCTGTGCCCTAGAGGTGTGACAGCCGCCCTCTGATCTACCGGCTGCCTCTGAAGATCTGAGGACAGACTTTGCCCGTATCGTCAGTCACAAGAGCTCCTCGCATTAAAGCGGTGGCTCTTGAGCGAGCCACGCAGTCACACAGCGTGAGCCCTGATTTCCAAAGTCTTCCTGAAAATAAAAGAGCTGGGGAACATCAAGCAGGGAAAGACAGATAAACTGTAACCATGTCAGTCCTGGGCATGTTTGGAATAATTTTAAGGTTGTCTTAATTAGACAGCCATTATCCAGTCGCTCAGTCAGCGCACACTAGCTGGTGCAAAGCATTTTAACGAACACCCACCACGTGTCACACCTCGACTGTTAGAATCCGCTGAATGCAATTGTGCGCCCCTCAGCAGCGGCTTTGCGGAAATTTGTCAATTGGTGTTAAGAAATGATCCCGTTTCCCACAGAGGAATTTAATGCTTGCGAAATTCTATTTTCTGGTCAATTTGAGAAAGGAGGAGGAGGCTGCATGACTGAGCTGCAAATTAATTTTACTGTCTTTACTCTGGATCCCTTCCTCGTTTCCCAGGGGCTTTTGCTTTTTGGGTGACTGAGCCTTACACGGCTTTCTGTCACCGTGGCACGCGGCACATGGGCAGCAGATGTTGGCAGACTGTGTGCCAGGATGGTATTGGAATACCCCTTCCTACTGCTTCAGCAGATGTGGCTCCATTTCAGGAGGAGAGCTTGACGAACACACCTGTGGCCGGGACCACCTGCTTTTGACGACCAGCACATTCCTGCAGCTTGCAGTCAGTGGAATAAATGGGTTGTACTGAATTTAGCGTGTGTGGGAGGAACGGTTATACCACTATCCAAATAGGGCTCTGACAAAGTTTTGAAAAAAAAACCCTCATATATTATAGGTGCACTATATAAGAAGTGGCCAACCATCAAATTCATTCTCAGAACAAGTACAAGGCCACATATCACGGAGTAACAGCTAGCTGCTACTGACTATAGCTGCCCTGAGCTAGTTGCGTTAGTTAGCTGTTGGGGTGCATCGGTGGTTACACCACTAGCACAGCTTGTTAGCCTACTAACTTCAGTCAATATCTCTGCGACAAAATAGGTAGATGTTATAACGCCAAACCTGTTATTTCTTCACATTAATTTAAGAATTTCAATTTTGTACAAATTGCATCTTTAACCAGACTGCGAGTCTACAGCCATGATGGAGGCTGTTTGAAGCAGAACAACTTCTGCATGCTAACGTGCCCACAATAACAATGATAACATACTAATTTGTGGAAGGTGTAATTTTAACCATGTTCACCACCATTGTTTAGAGAGTCAGCGTGCTGAAATTGCCTTTTAGCATGCCGTGTCTTTGGGGGGGATAATCATAAATGGGCGGTGACCAATCAGGCATGCTGTTAGAGGTGCAAGAGGTCATCGGCATTGAGATTGCACTGTCGCTCAAGTAATCGTTCTGAGATATTACTTTTTTTGCTGGTGCCAGTGCATAACCACAGTGATGTGGTGGAGTGCGGGGACCTAAAAGACCCACCATCGAATGAAAAATGAAGACAGGCGCTCCAAATATGCATTTTTTAAAATTCCCAGGCTTTGAAAAAGAGCCTGAGATAGGAGCGCTATGGCAACTAATCAATCTGTCGGGACAATCCGATCCAAGCCCAAGTTCTAACTCTTGTTTGTAGCTCGCTTGAATACTCATCTGGAGCACAGATATGTAATGGGATGATGTATTGACATGCAAGTACCACAAAAAAGAGATAAGTATCAACTCAGGCTCCTCCTGCTGTGTTGGCTTGCACCTCCAACAGAATAACGTTGCACGGAATTGTGTGTGGATTTCGAAAATGTAAAGAATACTCCTTTATCCTATGAGCAAAGTGGCGCAGCAGCGTCTGGCAGGCTGAGCACCAGCAGGGAGCTAAGGAGAAAGTAAACAAACATGCGCTGTGATTTACAAGCCGTGGTCGGGTAAGTTGTTAGCAGTGAGTGTTAACGAAGAGTACGGACCACACCAGCAGCTAAACAGACAGCGGTTACGCTTGCATGTGCATTTACATTCCGTTTGATGTGCTCCTGCTGCTCGGCAGCTAATTAGCTAAACTTGACGTCAGCAGTGCACTTCTTCCTGGTGAATGTTCGGTCAGGCTTTAGAGGACAGGACATTCATATATGTACAGGTGGAAAATAATGGTATTTTAAAATTAAGGCAAAAATAGGGAGGGTCATCTTAAAACCAAAAATGTATAATGTAAATTTCTCCCTACTGGTGTCTGATTTTTTTTCCTCTGAAAGTAAAACGTGGAGCGCGCAATTTGTGATTTTAGGGATCAACCAAAGTTACAATTCCTTCCCGAGGGGGACATGAATGACTGCAACAAACTTCAGGGCAAACCAATAAATAGTTGGATATGTCAGTCTGAACCAAAGAGGTCCGCACCACTAGTTTGGCTAAGAATATGTTAGTTCACCTCGGGGATACACATTAATTAAACCACGGATCAATGTCAAGTCAAAAGACGGTGCCACCTGTGTTCAAAGATTGGGCATAGAATATGACGACTTAATGAGCTGCGTTCGGGGGCCTGTCTCAGGGTTTTTCAAGAAACGGCATCAAATATTCATGAAGGTGTTTCCACGGCAGATATGTTTAATTGTAAGAGATTTCTCCTCCGTCTCTTCAATAATAGAATACACCAGGTAGGCACCACACTAGCAGTAATGGCTGGAGACATTGTCTCCTGCTCAGGGCGTTTTTTGGTGCGGATGAAACGGCCATCATCCAGGAGCGCTCACACACACAGACAGCCTCGTGACAGCCATGCCTTCAATTCGGGAGTTCACAGAGGCGAATATGTCTCTGCCTGCTCGAGAGAGAGGATGCGTAGATTGTGGCACAGTGAGCGTGAGCTGCAGCTGGCTGGTCCTCCATAGCCGGCAGTCACAGTCACTCTCCTCATCTTCCCCCCCCCCAGTCAACGTCCCAGGGGAAGCAGGAATTGACGTGCCATTAAAGAGGCTTTGAAGAGAAGCAACTGTCAGCATGGCTGCCTCCGCTTTTTCGGCAGTGAAGGAATGGATGTACAGTGCTGGGTGCAATGAGGACACAGCGAACAGCTTTTTTGGAAACACATCTCACTGTGTGCCCGCGTGCTGCGTGGAACCACAGATAAGTAGAGTTGTCTGTGAAGCAAAAAAAGAAAAAGAAAAAGAAAAGAAGTGTGATGGAGAATTCAAAGTTTTTTTTCCACAGACAAAAGATAACAAGAGCACTGTGAGTCACATGAAGACAATGGATGATTGTTTTGCAAACCTTTTTACATTGTACACAGATACAGAAAAACAGTACATTTGGATCACAGGTATGGAAGCATTAATAAAGAATATTTTTCTGACATCATTAAGGGTATTTTTTTTTGTCCCATGACCTTAGTGACATCTCAAAGACCTCGTTATCTCAAAGACACACTGCAGGGGGCCCGAGCGCAACCAAACCCACATGATGTCATGTGCTCAGTAGCCGCTAAAGTGACTCGGCAGAGGAGGTGACCTCATTTCCTGTGTGGTTTAAAGGAGTTTTGGGGACTTTCTCTGTTGGCCTAAGTGTTGCCATTACGATTAAAATGAGGTGAAAACAACATGATGCAAGCCTAAGGTTAAGTCAGACACTTTCTTTTGAAATTGTACAAAAAGTAGAAAAAACAGATTTATTTTTTGGGGCTGAATGGCTCACAATTAGCTTGTCTATATCTAAACAAGCTCCTTCCATCAGCAGGTATGCGATCAAGTTTTGAGCATTGTTTTTCATTGGCTCTCTTTGCACTTCAACCTGTCTGCAATTTGCATTGTTCTGTGCAAAGTGAGTCTGCCGTGCCTCTGACCAACGATCCATGTCAAGGCGGACAGCGGCCAAACAAGAACCCCTTTCAGTGTATTTTCCCTATAGAATCTGATAAGGGCTCCGAAATTAGGGTACAGTCGATGTGAAAATGCTGTCGATGTTAAAATTCTTAATGTCAAACCTGTGGAAATATCTACAGGTAAGTTGATTTAACCACAATTAGTCACATAAAAAAGCCCTTCTGTCCCCACTATGTTATTTATAAGTGTTTTTAATTTAGTTTATAATATTTTCCAGTATCCCCCAGTAGGCAACATACAATAGGATAAGTTTGTGATAAATTACCTGGACCTCCACTTATGATCCATTTATAGAAAAGTAATGAAATGTAGTAGTTAATTTAAGTCGCAAAATAAAAGATACATTACTTATTATTTTGTTATTATCCTATAACTAGTAATATGTACCAGTAACATACCAACACTGATCAGACAGCATGTACAGCACGATATTTATTTAAAGAAAAGTGCCATACATGCATATGTCGGAGCTGTAGCCTACAGAACACAACATCAAGAAACTGGATGTCATGAATACATTTTATCCATGTCATGAAAAAGACCACCCACAAGCTATTTGATTCATTTTCCACATCAGGCCACTTCATGCCTCGTGTCATGGTGAGTATTCAAGTAATAATAAAAAGAAAACATTCGCTCGGTTTCAGTATCGTTCAAACTGCAACCTTCACGGCTCATTTTGCATACTGTCCGTTGGATGATTTTGCTCATTGTTTGTCTGCTGAGTCTCTCTGAATAAGCATGTGCCCCGCCCCTCCCTGCAAGCACCGCCGCCTCGTCTGGTAGCACAACCGGTGTCGGATCAAAAGAAGTCTTGTAAACAAGCCATGAAAAGGGTTATGTTACGGATGACACCATCGCTTAATTACAGTGTCTTCTACACAGAGCCGGGTCTTGCTTGTTGCCACCATGAAGGGATTTACAGCTATGGATACGGATGATGCCGGCTGTTACTGGCCTGCATTTCTTTTCATGATAAAGCCGGTAAAAATGTTTAATAGAGAATTAAACAAACGTGGATTACCGCCGCTGTACCAAGATGCTCGTCACAAAACGTGTGATCCTGATCCTGCCCTGCACCCGACAACCATTTTGCCTCCTCGGCTGCCCATAAGTCCAAGACTTAAGTCGCAAGTGTGGTTTAAAAGCTGCACTTCATGACCTTTGACCTTCTTTATGCTTTCGGCACACAAATCTCAACAAAAAACATACACGTTATAGCAAAAGTCTTAACCACCATTAATTATATCTAAAGACAGTTAACATTATCCAACAGTGTAAACAAGGCCGCACATAAAGGGGGTTGGAAGGGGGAAGGAGGAAGCTTCCTGGGGCCACAGTGTGAGTTTCTGAAGTCATGTGACCATGATGTCAGTCTTTATCAAGCTAAGATGAGCTTTTTACTTCTGCCGACTTCATTTACACCCTTAAAAATCATAAAAGTGGTGTTCACCCGCAAAGGTTATCTTGATGAACCAAACCTGGGAGTAAACTTTTGTTTGTTTCAGAGCTTGTTTTCTGCAGTAATCCATAATCCAAATGAAAAATGCCATTGTTCAGGGAGCCAGGCTAATGCTCACTACAGCATCGTCCCTGTAGCACTCTTTAGCGACGAGCAAAAAATATGTTAATGTCACATAGCACCAGTGATTACAATGTTGAACCCAAGATACACACCACTACATATCGAAATAAACGTTTAATTTATTGTGGCTTTCGTAAAATTTTGCCTGTTTCACACTGAAAACTCTCTTTCCTGAAGATTGTTATCGGTAAACTTACGATCTAAACTAACTGCTAGCTTACATTGGAGTGATCTTCTTTGCTAAGTCAGGACGCGCACTTAAATCAGGATGCTAGGAAAGAAAAGAGAAGAATAAAGAGGGAGACAGTGAGAATGCTGGGTGATGCTAATAGTAGTGAAGAAACCCCATTTGCACTTCTATTGCAAGTTGGAAGTGAGAAAACCGTTCTGTTGCACTTTTAGAGGTTAATTACACCGCCAGCTACTAGCTACCTCATTAAAAAGATGATGTTCAATACGTTTTCACTTGTCACTCGGTTGATTTGAACTTTAACCCCACTCTCATCTGAGAGCCGCTGTTTGCCATCTCTGACAAACAAGTCATCTTTTCCCGTAGCGTTCATTAGCGAAACCTCTAAAACAGTCCTTTCATTCATAATCCCTCGCATTTCTTAAACATAAATTCAAAGTGACCTCGGGTTATTTTTAGGACTGGTTCAATATTTTTAGTCCCGGAGCTCTTATGGGGCAGCCACATTCCCAGAAGTGAACCTCATCTGTCCAGGCCGGACATGAAAGACTGCCACAAGCTCCACAAGCTGACTTCTCTCTTCCTTAAAAAAAAAAAGCCCTAAAGGTTGTCAGACTGGGAATTTTTTTTTTAAAAGAGCAATTACTTTGAAGTCCTGACCCTGATTTAGCAGGGGAAGTGGTGTTTGCTCGGGAGAAAGTCATGGGAGAGGCATGCGGCCGGACAGAAATAGCTGCAACAACTTTTTCGCCCCCTTTTAGGTGGGTGGACGGGACTTTGGGGCTTCAGCGGGGGCAAACAATGACATCAGGATCACCTCCCACACACATGTCCATCTCCACACACACACACACATGCACAGACGCACATTTCAGTGCACGGCATCCACACGTGTGGTGAGCGAGGCGTCGACGCACCGGGATTAAATGATGTCATCCCCTAAGCGGCTCTTCTGCGGTCTCCCTCTGGGACCTCTGTGACCCCTCAGGAGCCACCTGCGGTCCACAAACACCACCCGCGTGCGCGTAACGGAGGCGGTTCACAGAAAAAAGGCCGCGGCCCAGATGGCCAACAATGACCATCAGAAGTGCACAGGGTGTGAACCGCCGCAGCATTCCTGGTACGTGTTGTCAGCCCGGGCAAGGGGGAAATCCACCTCCGGAATGTCAGGCGCTCTGTCACTGTCAGTCAGGTCACTGTGACCTTTGAGGATAATGGTGACTGATAATAAGGGGATTGTGTGACCTTATTAGTTTAATGCTTTATTTGATTAAACTGACGGATCAAAACAGACGGCAAGGAATTTCAATTTTAACTACACCTACGTACTTACCCATGGATTTCTTACCAATCAGAGAACGAGAGAGTGTGGAAAACAAATGTGGATTTAGGGTAAAAGGAAGAAAAAAAATGTATCACGCTCATAGCTGTGCTGTTAATATGAAGCAGCCAGCAGCTGTTTAGCTTATCGTTGCATGAACGGGGAAACAAACTGATTCTGGTGGACAAAATCCGCCCACAAGCAACCGTAAGCCTCACTAAGTGATCAGTAAAAAAAGTTTAAAAGCAACATTGTGATTTGGGTGACGTAGGTTTCTTGGCCAGGAGTGGCGACTTCCTGGAGTCTTGTCATCGCAGTGAAAGTGACACAGAGACTCCAGGCAGTTATTGCGGCCGGCCGAGACATAAAAATACTGAGAGCCTAAGTGTAATCTTTGTAAGACAGCAGCCACTCTGACTACAAGTGGAAATGACATCATAGTGGCGACTGGTCATAAGTGAGCCTGTAGCAGTCACATGTAGTGAGCAAATGTGTGTTTAATCGTCTATGAGTGTAAAAATTTTTTATCAGTAACAAGCTCTGAAAAAAACAAGATTTGGTTGTATTGATTTAAAATGAAAACTTAATGTCCCTTCCCTCTCTGTCCTC
Organism: Diplodus sargus; assembly: GCA_903131615.1. Classification (NCBI taxonomy): domain Eukaryota; kingdom Metazoa; phylum Chordata; class Actinopteri; order Spariformes; family Sparidae; genus Diplodus; species Diplodus sargus. The sequence continues at coordinate 7,130,019 of CAEMYA010000010.1, forward strand.
ATTTCCTGTTTCCGATCATTGTCAAAATAAAGGCACTCTGCCTTTATTGTGTTGCCAGCTTGTAAAAAACAAAATCAATTTGCTCCGTCTTCTTAGCTGCAGACCACATGAATGAACTGAATGCTGCCGGAGCTTCACACCCAAGATCGTTGTAAAAGGTTTATTTATTCATTCATCAACTGCAAAAACATTTACGGCTTATCACTGCTGACGGCTTATTATATGGCGGGAAAGCTCGCTTCCTCTTAAGCCATCAAGTCTGCAGGTAATAATGTTAATAAGTCATTAAAAGAAGGTCGTGGCTTTCACACTGTCTAATGAGCCATCAAGATGAATTAAGAGGCCGATAAAAAAAAGAAGGAGACGGGTTAAGGGCACTTGATGTGATTTTCCTGAACCCAAATTGGTTATGAATGTCCTACTACTGATCTATAAAATTAATTTCAAGTTAATTTGAATACATAATATGTAACATTTGCACATTAAAATCAACCAGCTTTGGTCACGTATCAGATGGATTTTCATCGGCGACAGCTTTTATTTCGCTTTGATGGAGAGATAACGGAGGTGAACCTTCACAAAATATGCCTCATTAGAAAGCGCTCTTTCTCTCCAGTCCCCAACTTCAATTGATTACGCGGAGAGTTTCCCCCAGCAGGTCTGTACCTGTGTCTGTGCCGCAACTTATAATTGAGGAACTAAGTACAAGAACCCTGAGAGTGTTTAGCATTAGATACCTCGGTGACACCTCAGGTGCTGGAGAATCTCTCCACATCTTAATTAGTGGTTTCTGCCATCCATCCAGTGCGCTACAAACAGCCCAGGGGTGATAGAAGCAGGCCCACTCCTGTACACACACCAACGCGTGTCTAATGAGTCTATCAAGCCTGACAGCGTAGGCGTCCTGGGGGAGCCTTTCGATCATGATTACCAGCGTATATCGCAGATGAATGTTTCCTGGATTGAGAATGCCATCTGTCATCGCATCTGAGTGTGTGTTTACCTGACAGGGGAGCGAGGCAATCCGTGAACAAGCGCACCTGTTTGAGGTTTTTTTTTTGGGGCAAATTAAAGCAACTTCCTCGTCGCTCATCTGTCGTCTCGCTCGTATTTTCCTCCAGATTCTCCTCGAGTGTTAAATAAGACGAGGTTAAAGGACCATTGAGTGTAAAGTGTGTCAAAAGCCACCGCAGATATGAATGATTTACCAGCCATTGCCCAGGAGCACATGCAGTATATTAGCGTGTCAATAATTGATGCTACATCCTGTTAGTCACATCACACTTTTTCGCACATCAGGTGAGGCAATCAAACTGAAAATGATGTATATCAACTTAACTTTGCATTTCAGGCTGAAACGGGGGCCCCCGAGGGAGACACGGCGAGGCGGAATCACTCACACAGTACAAAAGGCTGTTGCACGCCACACATCGGAATCGTCTCCTGCACTCACAGCACTTCATGCTGAATGGGTTTTACCCTCAGATTCTGTCAACACTCATTCCTTTCACTTGGAGTACAGTCAATATTTTCACCGCGTCTCTCTCTTTTTTTTTGCCACGAATGCTCAGCCCGTGCAGACTGAAAGCTTTTCACCAGTCGGCGTGACTGCCAGCGTGTAAACATCACGTCACATGTCATCAGGCAGCAATTTGCCTTTATCTCGCATTATGTACAGGTGTAACTCTATCTACGGCGGTAAAACCAGGTCACGTGAGATTAACAAAACAGCGCGTGAGGGCGGGTGCGTTAGATTTGACAACATGATCAAACTGAGCACACTTTGACACCTCGCATTATTTCCACCATTCAAACATGCGTCCGTTAAAGAATAACAACAACAACAGTGATCCTGCAGCCTTGTTATGAAAAGTATCTGTCTTAGTTACAACCCAGTGCTGGAAAATAACATTTACACAACATTTACTCATGTACTGTACATAACCACCTCGGTATTTCCATTTTCTGTTATTTCATCCTTCCACTCCACCACATTTCAGATAGTGATGTAGTTTTTACTGCTTACATTAAACTGATCAGAAACATAATACAATCAAAGATAATCAACATACATTCTGGAATATTATTATTATAACATTAAGATCAAACTACCCAGCAATATATAAAGAAGGCTAATTAAAATTAGCTCCACCTTTAAAGTGATGGACACATTAATGGATCAATACAGTAATGTGCTATAATGTACTGAAATAGTCTGAAATTACCCACTCTGCATGAGTCAATTCACTTTTAAAGGAACAGTTCCCCCAGAAGTGAAAATTCATTCACTACCTGCCCCCCCTGACGCCACAAAGAGGGGGAGAAGTCGGGGGCAGTTGCGGAGTCCACAAAACATTGTTGCAAAATTCTGCCAATCAAGTCGATGGAGACCTGTTTTAAAACGATTCCATATAGCATGTCTGACATAATCCAAGTCTTCAGAGGCCCCAAGCTCCAAAATTCGTGCACCCACTTTAAGCTAGCACTTCTAGCTTAGCCGCTACGGTGAAGTTTTCAGCAACAATTGTTAGGGTGAACAAAACGTCTTTTCAAATCAATTCTTGATCTCAGGGCTTCCTGAGACTTGGATTACGTTGGACGAGCTGCATGGAGCCATTTTGTTGTCTTTTTTCTGGTTGTTTTTAATGTTTTCAAACAAGTCCCCATCTACGTTAGTTGTTTAGGAGAATGCTGTTTTACTGTTATTCTTCAGAAATGTTTTGTGGATGACAGAACTTCACCTGACTTTCTATCAGCATGATGGTGAGTAGATAATGACTGTATTTTTCATTTTTGGGTGAGTTGTTCCTTTAATACATACTTGCACAATACTTTTAAGAAATGAAACTCATCATGCAGGACTTGTTACAAGATTATTTCTACACAGGGTATAAAGCATCAACTTGTCACTGTTATGCAACACAATATTTTATAACAGTTCTTCTTTACAGTACTTTTCTCAGGCTTCACATGCATGATGGTATCCCCACAGATATTCAGCATGAAGGTTCAATACTTTAACTTCAACTTTAACTAAGAACCTGATGTTGAATGCACTTTAACCGGTTTTAAATGGGTTGACTTTAGATGGCATAACACAAGAATAATCGTAACACAGAATAATGCATTTAAAAAAAAAAAACTGGTGAATTTTCACAGCTACAGTTGGATGCTTTGGATCGCAGTGAATAACAGCACGCCATGTGTTACATTTCCGCGGCGCTTAGCTGCCACGCTGCCTTGTTGTTGTTGCTCGCGTTTCATGTTCCGCACACATTTTTCGCGGACAGTTGTTCTCTTTTTCGACAGTTGTAGCATGTGCTCTGGTTTCTCTGCTCGACTTCCTCTAGGTGCGAAAGGGAAGCCGCCTGTTGCCCCGTGATTCAAGTGTGTGACATGTGAAAAAGCAATCATATGATAAGACAGATGCTTATGGTTTCAGAAAGCTCTTTTTGCCCAGATACAGCACTGACTGTGCGTGTGTGAGTGTGTGTGTGCATGTGTGTGTGTGTGTGAGTGTGTGGCGGTGTGGGTGGGGGGTGGGAACTTGTTTACAGCTCACACACGCTGCTTTGAGTCCTCTCGACAGGGGAAGAAAAGACAGCGTACAAACCAGAAACTTGTGAAAAGTGAGTGAAAAGTGAAAGTGCAGCACACTGGCGGTGAGTTTTTTCAGGGATAAAAATACTGGCGGTGTGCAGCCTGGAGCTCAGCGGTGAGACTAGAGGTACAACAGCCTCTGGGCTTTGAAGCATCACTATCTGTGGCAATCAGCCCAGTGTGCCGAAGTAGGTTAAAACCAAATCTCCATAATATGCAAATGCCCGGTAAGTCTTCGGATTAAACTTCCTGGGAAGTGAAGTTGCCTACGTTCATCATATAGGAGTGTTTTTGTTGAAGGTAAATGTTTTTTTGCACACGTGTCTTCTCCTCTCAATCGACCCCGCGGTATGCTCGGCATGAGGCTTTGGGGCGGATAAAAGCTTTTAAGCCTCAACCAGTGGCTGGAACACATAATATAATGCAATTTTGGAGAGGGTTTGTGTGAAGTCAGGGAAACATTAAATGAGCAGATCCTCAGGGTGAGGGGCTCAGCGAGGGACTCGGTGCCAACCAGCCCTGCAGCCTGGCAGAGCTCCGCCTGATTGGTCTCAGTGGGCAACTGGGAAGGAGAGGGCAGGAGTCCCATCTACATACACATGCGTGCACGCACGGAGGCCACGCACATGCTCAGGCTGAAGTGATGTAAACAAATGCTTTAACGACAGGCAGACATCCTTGAAAAAAGAGAAGAAGAAAAACAGATAAAAAGCACAAAAGAGATAGCATGGCCAAACGCACACACACACACACCCACGTCCAAAAAACACATAACACCCACGTTCGAACACATGACACCCACACACATTAAGAGTCTCACACATCGCGGCTACGAGCGCAGGGAGGGGGTGCTGGGTTCACATCGCCTGCCTATTCAAAAGCTAATTCTTCTGCGTCCGGGATTCAAAGAGACTGGCCCGGCCACCTGCGCTGATGATGAGGAGGGGAGGGGAGGGAAGGGGAGGGGAGGGAGGACAGGAGGGGGAAAGAAAGGGAGGAGGGGAGGTAGCAGTGGAAGAATGACATCACCTTCCCTGAAATGTCACCATTATCTCAAGCCTCGGCTTAGCTGTCTACAGAGGTGACATCATCCTCTCTTTGCCCCTCCCCCCTCCGCCTCTCGTATATGTGGCGGAGGGAGGATGTTTGTTTGTGTGCGCACGGGCGGGCGTGCGAGTGTGAGAGCGAGTGTGCGCATGAGAGCATTTTTTCAAGCGAGGCATGAGTGGATGTTTGTCTGCGCTCTCTCTCTCTCTCTCTCCCTCTTTCATGCCTTTAAACTGACAAGAAGCGCAGCCCCGCTTCAATGGCACTCGAGCGCCGCTTGCACCGTTTAGCGTCGATAGGAATCATAATTTGTGTTTGCTGCAAACAAGTACGCGCTCCGGTCGCGTCGCTTTGCAAAGAATTTGCAAAACATCACGCGGGGATGCAAAGCATGTAAATGATAATGTGAAGTCACTCTGTGAAGTAATTGGAAATGTTAAAGAGACAGTTCGTCCAGAGTGGGACAAGCACGCAACACTACTTTAATGTTTCTTTATTTAATTGCGGGACAACACACGTCCGCATTTAAATGTATCCATTCGAATGCGCAGCTAATTTGCACCTGTGGCTACTTGAAACCCGACAGGGACCATTAACGTTATTCATGGTCTCGGTGCAAAGAGAAATAAAAAACAAGACAAATGCTGAATACAACGCAAACAGTCAAACACATATGAAACACTATGAATGAGGTAAAGATGTTTCTATTAAAAGAAAAGATCACTCATCAGTACATATCAGTAAACGATGTAAATATTCAACCTCCGACATTTTAGCATTAAGTCTGTTGTGTACGTACATTATCCAAAATGTGGGGATGGAAGGGTAACGCTGGCCGCTATAACTCAACTGGTAAAAACATCAGATGATTCATCCGACATCAGGAAGTCTGCAATCGTGATTAAACGTAACATGAACAAGACTTTGAAACTTTTCCTTTTCTGTGAACATTTCTTTGCGTTGTTAATGGTGGTTGTCTGACAACCCCATGCTACATTTCGACATCATCGTACTACGTCTTTTATTTTAATTGTTTTGATTGAGCGACCCCAAAGACCATGATCATACAGACTGTGTGTTCACGTTAGATTTTTGGTGAAACGTTCCGGAGGTTTGCTGCTCTCACAGAAAACGCGTATTGACTATTTCTGCTGTGTGTGAAGACTACTGATCCATTCAGATAGATTCGTCTTTCATCTCATTCCAGATACCGTATCTCTTTCGACACGGGTAATCCATAACGGTCCTGAGAAAACAGCCAATTTCAGTTCCTGTTGTCTTTTATTCTTGTGAACTGATCCTTTAATGTCATTTCTGAGTCTCCCACCTGCTTTTTCCTGCCCACACTCCCCCGGCGCAGGGCGAGGCCGCTGACTGTAAGTCCCCGCTCATGTTTGTCCAGAGACCTTTGATGCGTGTCACTCCTCATTTCTCTCTTCCCTCATTCCCTGTCACCTCTCCCCCAGCTTACTATCTAATAAAGTCGTAATAAACCTCTCTAAGTGTACTTTTCTTCTCAAATGTCCTCTACGGTATGTTATTAGGCCTTAATAATACAATTGCCCTGTAATTATGTCCCGCAAACCTTATTTACAATCCAATGTCGGGGCACAGATGCACATAAACAACTGAATCCAACCCCCCCCACCCATCAGGCCGCCGCTCCTGTCTTCATGTGTCTCAGCAGAGCACTCTGAGGACTGACCTCTGTCATGTTATTACACTATCTGATGCCCCTCTGCAGCTGACGCTCGTGAAATCCGCCGAAGCATGCCAGCCATGCCATCGCTGCCCTTTGTGCGTGTCCCAACACTCCCCGAAAGTGCTCACCCTGAGTGACATCCCGCGAATGCCACGTTTAGATCGTGTTCAGGAGAGGACGGGGGGAGAGGGACGGAGGGGGATGGAAGGTGAACGCGTCACCTCATCTCATCTCATCTCCACACATTATTATTAGTTATTTTGTAAAAACCTTTATACCGTCATGGTTATTTCTGTTACAGTCCGTGAAGTTGAATCACTCTACAACAAATATGAGGGAAAACCGCTGGCCCTGTGGTGTCACTGGAAAGCAAAATAAAGATCTGAAAAATTGCTGCACCAAAAATAACTGCGTATTCGAGCATTTTCAGGTGTATGACCTGGAGTTTAAACCTCATTTATGTCACGCCACATAAAAATCTCGCGGGTCAACAAAAATCAACATGTCAGTGGAGCTGTGCCATGTTTTAAAGCAATGGTTAGTGTACAGTCTCTAAAATCAATATTTTTATATTCATTATGGATCAGATGACTAGCTGTGGTTACATAGAAACGTTTTCTATACACCTTTTCCTTACGTTCACTGATCCTTAAAGCCTTAGGATCACAGACCACAGTCATCAGACCAGTTTCTTCTGATGGATATGAGTCATTATTATTCTGAATACTACATGAGCTTATTTGACAATTATTGTCTCAGTATACTTTAGTGAAAGCGGTTTTATCTTCTTACATAAAGTAACTCTGCAGCAGTGGTTCTGAAATTGAGCTCTATAATTCCATCCATAAGTAACACGATGACAGAGTGTATGACTACATGTATGACGTCATCGGTTTCTCAGACTTCGTGTCAAAGAAGCTTCTAAGAGCACAATTCTTATCAAATTGGGGTCCGTGGTCTGATCTTTTGTCAAGGCCTTGATGTGAAGACGTTTTAGAATCACTGCTGTAGACTGTTCAATCAGCTAAACTTCATTTATATAGCATAAGTCAAACCCAAGTTCTTAACATAACAGAAGTTAAAAAGAACATGAGTTTCAATCAAAAACATTTCAAAGAATAAAATAATTTATCAATCGATAATTAAATAAGAAATATAAGAAAAAAATGCAAGTGGAAATAAACACACACTAGATAAAAGCCAGCATTAAACGGTCAAGTCTACGTTTCTTCTTAATTTCTCGGCATTTGATCAATAAAGTTTATCTAAAGTATTAAAGTATAAAGTTTATACTGATGAGGTAAAAGTACAAACTCCCAAAAAAAACATTGCTGAGTGAACAAGTCCCTCACAATGCTGCTCAACAAAAAAGGTGGCTGCTTAGACGGGTCCTGCAAATATATACATTATAATATATTATGACGGTGTGAAATTGTTTTGCCCTTTGAGGACGGTTTGTTTATTCAAATAAATGTGGATTTTTCTTTTCTGATTAAAATGTCTTCCCACAAAAACTACACAGTGCACCTTTAATCTAAATCACTGTGAGGTTTTGTTTAACAGAAAATAATCGGTTCTCTTCTGAGACACTTTAAATTAGCATGTTGCCTCTTCAGCAGAGCTTTTTTACGGACTCGGTCAAATGAAGTTAAAAGCTCTGTCATTTCCACAGCATTTGAAAGTCTGTGTGAAAAACTTAAACAGCCCTTGTGATCTTATCTAACCTGTGTTGTTTTCCAGTCTAACCTGTCTTTAATGACATGCTGAGGACCCATTTAACCACCACTGTGACCTTTACTCCTTTCTTCCCCGGAGGCTTGATTGTGTATCATTTCAAACAGCAGGTCTCTATACAAAAGGGCTCTTTAAGGAGACGCACGGGATGTTCTTATGCATTTTGTCTTGTGTGCTGAGCCTTTACTGTGGGGGCCCCTTGCTGCTTCTCGCCTCTATTGTAATGCGCGCAGGGTTTATAATCCACTCCTGGCCCGGGCCACTTCACACCTCAGTGAACACTGCGGCCCCCCGCTGAGCTTGGATGGGATTCAGCGGCCGGCCCCTTTTACAGGACACACACACACACACACACACAAATAACACTGGAGACCCCACACACCTGCTACCCAAACCAAATAACTCCCCCGTCTCTCCATCCTGCGCTCTGCCGTCCCGTCTCTTTGTCCTGCAGGTGTCCGCTCCTCCGAGTCAAAAGGTGAGCAAATAGAGAAACTAAAGTCGTTGCTAGCCATTACTCACAGAGGTGATGTCAACAGCACTCTGACCTCAGAGGTCACCGCTGCAAAGAATGTGGACTTCATGACCATCAGGGGAAAGATAAATGTTCGAGACGTTATAAAACAAGACGAGAGGTGGGGGCGAAGATTTCCTATAATGAGTTAGTAAGAGGAGGAGGAGACCCATTAGATCAAAGCATACCATGTCAACCGTTTGTACAGCGAGCTCTCAGGGTGGGGACCTCGCTCATTAGGGTGGGATGCTCGGACGGGAGGGAGTGGGAGTCATCGGAGCTTGTACAACACTTCATCCCTCATCAAAAGAGCGGCCTCTAAAAATAGGCCTCGGTCAAACAAAGCGACGTCCCTGGCAGCAGGCTTAAAGAGCAATATTTGCTATTGTGGGTAGTCAAGCAGCTTCAGATGTTCCGGGTTTTTAAAAAAAAGTGTCACACCGGTGGAATATAAACACTCATTAAGGGGGTTTTGAACATGACACTCCATATTTTATGCAGCATCAGATAGTTTGTGTTGTGAATCCCCTGGTGGACGGAGACGGAACTGCCGGTGGACCGACAGCAACGAGGCGGGCGACAGAGGAGCAGTACTACATGACACAGCCAGGGCAAACACACACATGAGTAAGTGTTCGACCTATAAACTGTTTTCTGGTACTTTATCTGATTGCTGGAGTTACTGCTTAGTTTACAAATTAAACTTTATCATGCAAAACCCAACATTATGTGGTTTGGGAGCACATGGGTGTTTCTGGACTTCGTTGACGGTAGCAAAATCACAGAATATTGCCTTGACCTGTAAAATGAGTTTTTGGTGTCAGCCGTGTGGTTGCAGATCTCTCTAGATCTCTGGAGCAAGTGTTTTTGTCCATTCTGGGCTCCTGTAGAAACATGGCAGTGAGGACCTGCTCCCTCTCTAGATGTGAGAGACTTATTTAAAGGTAGAGAAAGGGAGATTCTTAGTTTCAGGTGATTATACATGAATTATGAATGTCATATTCCATTTCTGCCAGTATATCCCCCTGAATCCCACACACTGGACCTTTAAGTGCATTTTAATGATCATACTTATTTACTTTTTAGGACTTTAAATGCTGGATTTTGACTTGTCATAAAATATTTTTGTCATTTTAAACTTAAGAAAAGCATCAGACTACTTCTTACCCCGCTGCTAGGCTGTAAATCAGTACTTTCAATAACATATTGTACAGTTTAAAACATTTTTCTTGAATTTGAACCTCTTGCAGGGACAAATGTTGATGGTGAATGCAGTCAGTTGAGGCAATAAATTCCTCAGCGCGTACCATAATGCCGTAAAACCCGTAAAATCCCGTTCGCCCTCTGACCTCAGTGATGTATTGTTGTCAAGGAAGAACCTCAAGAAACTCTTGCTGGCCCCCGGAGGCGAGCTGCCACTCACGAACAAAACTTGAAAAAAAAACCAACCCGTAAAAAACGGCATCCTCAAAACAGGCAGGTGCTGAGGATGTTATGGAGAAGGACGTATTTTGAAGGCGACGTCGGCACGTCTCCGCGGCAGCACGGCTCAGCTGTCTCCATCGATATAGGAGACATCATGTACTTGTTGCTGCTGTTGACTACATGTTCCCTTTAAGCATTTCCATTCATTGCTGTTTCATACTCATACTCTAACATTGCATTTTACGCTATATTATAATTTTCACTGTTGCTTCACTGTTTGGCCGGACTCATACTTGTGACACTCCTGATACTTCCTCCGCTATTAAGCAATATTGTCTGAATGGTTACGCCCGTATGCATGTTCAGGTCAAGTAACCCCATCTTAACTTGTCACTCCAACTATGAAAGATTACACTGATGACCGTAAAACATCGACAAAACACAGCAGTCGTCGTGTTATCATCATTATGTTATAACCCCCAGTGACAACAATAACAGCGAATCATATTATTAGCTCCCTCCGCTGCCATAACATATCTGATACTTTTCCCTCATCACCTCTGACTCCCCGAGGACACATTTCTGCATGAGCATGCCACGGAGCCACCTGTGTGCCCGGAGCTCGTGTTTCCAAACACTGGCACACAGGCGAGGCTGCGAATGGAGGCAGACGAGGAGGAGGGAGGAGGAGGAGGAGGTGATGGTTTCAGTGCAGGAGGGGTCTTAAAAAGTCAGTGTTAATGATCGCATAGAGCCCGGTGAACAGTGAGGCCATTGTTACTGCTGGAGCTTAACCACTGCAGAGCCCCGTGCCTGCTACTGTCTGAATGCATTCGCATCTGAGCTCGACGGGCACCTGTCGTGCGGATTCTTGCCCTTGACACTGCTGTGCTCTGCTGGACGGTGGGTGTGGTTTGGTTCTTTCGTTTCTGACCCAGACTTGAACTCCCTTACAGCTGTCACTGTTCCACACAGCTATTCCAAACCCTCCGGCGGTGAGAGCAGCGCTGCACACTGCGAGGAGAGGAAGGACAAGAGAGGACGGGGTGAATAAAAGATGCCACTGCGACAAGTCTGAAAAATCAATGCTTTTCTTAATACAGAGTATTGAAGGATGTGTCAAGGGAGATGACCCCTGTTTAAAAAGATAATGCCGCCCAGAACATTAAAGCTGCATGTTTATCACCCCGTCAATGGAGGTTTTCATCTTTTCATCCGTGAATGTCGGTTTTGTTGGTTTGTAGGCAGGATTACACAAAAACTGCTGAACAGATTTTCACAACACTTGGATGGAGGACGATTCTCTGCTCAGAATAGACCCTGTTCATTTTTGGTGAAGGTCCAGATAAAAAGGACGGATGCAGGAATATTTTCTGACTTTATTTAATGTTGTATGATGAGGTGTTTTTCTTTTACATTTTCCTTCATTTCTCAGACAACAATACCTGGATTTTGATGGAAAAAATCAGGTGTATTTAGGTGGCTGGTATCTATGACAGAGTACACATGGTGGCTGATGGGCTTTGGTGGAGGTATACACTCTAAAGACTCCCATTTTAGGTGCCCCACCACATACAGTTCCCCCTCTTTTTATGACCCTGCCCTTTAAACACAATGATATAATATGTAGACTCATAAATAGATAAAGTATTACCTTCACAGGAGCCGTGTTGCTACATTGTGAGTAATTTCACTGGTAATACTTTTGCAAATAATATTTCTCTCAGTTGGATGATATTTTACTTTTAATACAATACTTTTACAACATGATTTTGTCAGAGAGATTTCACATGCGTCACAGCTGGTGGTTGTGTAGCAACAGCGCTAAAAACGTACAGAAAAGGAAATAGTATTTTTAAACACAGCCTCTGATGATGAACTTAAGTATACAACTATTAGTGGGACACTACAGATAACAACTGCAATGAAGTTATATAAAGTGTAGTTCAATTCTGTGCGTGTCAGTGATATTTGTTAATAAGAAAGTTGTTTTTTCTTGTATAAACCAGACTTAGTATTAAGTATTTGGTTTATGATTTGTGAACTTGAACTTATGATGATGCGTTCAAAAAGACACATTTGCATTAAAGTATTTCTGACAGACGTAGAGGTGATAGACACGTTTATCTATTGATTTAAAATAGACATTTGCTGGTCTGTGATGCAGGAAGGGATGATAATAATCTTCCTCAGTGTCAGCCTGTTTTCACACCAGCGGATTCTCAAACCAAAAAAAACAAACTTGAGTTCCAGACCAGTTTTGTTGTCTCAGGCTTGCTTGGCCATACAAACTGTACACCTATTTGTAGGACAAAGACTGTCCCTCATATAGGTTAATACAGAAAAATCTGTTTGTAACCTACTACTTTCTTGTCTTTCTTGTCTTTAATATTTATTTGTCTTAATGTCTGCAATATATTGCTCAATCGTTGGTCACTGTAGGCCTTCTTTTGCAGGGAATACTGCTCTCAGAAAAAGGAATAAAGAAACTATTACTGATTATCTGGGCTTGTTTTTCATGCATTCTTTCAATTGTAGTCCTACATAACAACTCGGAGTTTAAAAAAAGAAGAGGCAGGGCTTGAACGTTTATTTATTTTGATTATTATGATCGTCATTGTTTAGCTTGCAGCGCCATCTGCCGTCCAGGCGGTGTCATTACAACAGTATAACAGCCGTTACAGCTATAAATGACTGAAAATGTTGGGAAATTGTGCGTGTAAAGGTACAGACGGAGGAGCAAAGCAAAAACGAAATGCCAGGCAGTGAACCACAATAACCCCTCATTGTGTTAAAGTCGTTTTCTGCTGAAGAACTTAAGTTACACAAGAGTTCTTTTTAGGGGGGCGTTTTGCAACTAGAAAAGCTTTTGCCATATCATTTCATAACCCTCCGTGCCTCTGAGGAGAGAAGATACACACACACAGACATACGTGTGTTTCAATGCGTTGTGACTTTAACTTTAACTTTGCAGAGGGCAGTCCGCCATGTTTTTTTTTCTTCCTGGAGACTCGTGACATGAGGAAGTGGGCCCACCTGACTGCACCGCTGCACAGGTGAGGGAGTGGCCAGCTGCGACAGAGAGAGAGAGAGAGAGCTGTCAGGCCTCGAGCTCTCCGGGAGGAATAACGCTTTGTGTCCAGCTGTTTTGTTTTTGTTGGTTCATTGGGGGAAGGAATTCAATCAGAATCAGGTAAGTTGATCACAAGATGGACAGATGTATGTGTTTTTTTTATTTCCAGCAGAGGAATCCCCCCCCCCACCTGAATTCTGCCCAGGTGGAGCTGGATGAAACCAGTCCCACTCACAAGGGCCCACATTTTTTTTTAGAGGTTATAATCAGAGCACCACGTCCAATGTGCCTGTTCTGTGTACAGCCTGCTCTTAAAACATGTTATCCTTGTTTTAAAAATGAGATTTGTTTGTCCTTGCCAGGACCGTGCAGAATGTGAAACCCTTCTTTACAATGCTTGAATGTGTGTTGGGTTTTTTTTTCTCAAGGCGATCAATGTGAAGCGCAAACATCCATTTTTTCCCCTTCACAGAGAGACAGAGACAGAGAAAGAGACACAGAGAGAGGAGTTTGTTCATTATCACAGCATGTCTGTGCAGGTGGAGCAGCAAGCGAGCCACATTCCAGTGCCCGGGGTCATGACGTTGCGATATGCAGACCCCCTCTCAGCACAGCGCCGCTCAGACCGCAGGGCCCGCCTCCAGCTGGAAACCAGGAAAAGAGGCTCCTCTGCTAACTCCTGCAGCTTTTTCCACCTCACAGCTTTTATAAGACGTGGCTGTTTTATTCGGTGATTGCCCAGATTTGCAGCTGATTGACTCGGTTATACAAGCCAAGATCTTTTATCTCTTCAACGTAATCTTCTCGGATTACCTTTGAGGGAGAAATGTACAGTCTCGTGAAAGCACGATAGGAGTTTTCCCTGTGATGTTGTTACCCACAATCAGCATGTGTTGACACCTCTCGGTGGAATGGCTTATAACACAGTCAGCGCTGCGTGTCGTGACAGATTCTCGCGAAGACAAGTGTGTCTTCCTTTGCACCACTGTGCAGTTTGCTTTGACAGCCAGAGGTTGTACCTGTGGAGGGAAACTGTAGCTTGATTGATACTGGAGTTATTTTTAAGGCAGATCCAAGCAAGTCCTCATACCTCGACGGCAGAGCAGGTGGATGGTCAGTCACTCCCAAAACGACCGCGAAACCAGCGACAGGTGTATCAGACTTTTGTCGTGTGCTCGCAGTTTGGTCGGGTTTAGGCGAGGAAAACTACATGGTTAGGTTTAGGAAAACATCTTGGGTTAAGATAACTGTGTGTGTTATGAAACTTCTGTTACAAACGTTAACAGGGTTGGGGTTAGTACGTGACGTAACACAGCGGCCTCTTGGGTGAAATGCCTGCACTCGTTTGACTCCGCCATCCGTCCACCATTTCCTCTCTATGCTGACTTTCATGCTCTTTAACTGTTTCGCCAGACCTTCTTTTTCACTGCTGTAATAATTGCTACAGCCACTAGAGGCCGCCTTACAAGAAAAATTAACATGGGTCGTAATAAGCTGCTTTAAAAGCCGACCTAAATGGTCGTTTTCTGATGAGGGCGGACTGTCTGATACAGATACTTGTAGTAGTAAATGTCTGGTAACGACGAATCTTCTTACAGTTAAGGAGTGGGACATTTTGCAGCGGACGTATCAGCTTGTCAGTTCTCTCTTGTGGACAAACGACAAGCTTTTAATTGACCTCAGACCTTTCTCGCCATCTCGGCGCTGCAAGTTCTTGTTACTTACCAGGCGACATATAGGGCTGCAGCTACGGTCATTAACGTTAGCACTTTATATGTCATTTATAATCTCAGTTAAGTGTTTGGTCTTTAAGGGAGCTTCTGCGTTGTGCAATCTGCAACCCAGCAGCATTAAACAACTTAAACAAATTGTCTGTAGACTTGCAAATGCAACTGAGAGAGACATTTTTTCATGTCAAGTTCCAATCCGCTTGCATGTGGCCCCCTAAAAAAAGTGATTAATACATGTAAATTGCTATAAACTGTTACATAAAGCCCCTTTAAAATGCCAGAAAATAGTGTAGAAATGCATGCACAGAAATGTTTGCTGACCGATGACCCAAAACCTAAATATGTTCACTTGACATTTACAAGAACAGAGACAAGCAGGAAATCATTATCCTCAGTTTTGCTTGAACAAATATTTAAACAATCAATTGATTATCGAGCAGATGGCATATGTATGATTCCTACAGTGGCGTAGACGTGACCCACCTCTGCCTCTGATTGGCTTACCATGACATATTACCCTGACCATGACCTATCGTCACTCCTCAAGTCTAAATTTAACCAACCGCCCGCCTTCACTGCAGTGTGGATTTGTAATTTAGCGAGCAGGTCGTCCACTGTTCCCACGTTTGAAGGTTTCGATCCCCACCTCCTTTTCTCCACATGTCAGTCATCAAGTATCGATTACTAATTAATCGACCAATCGTCCCTGGCAGATCTGTCAGTCCAGCTCTAGTGGGAACTTTCTGAATGGACTGATTTATAATGAGCAGCATAGCCGCAGTGTCAAGACAGCCTGGCAGCGAGTACATGAATAACCATGTAGTTTTCCGGGGCTACATTGCATATTGGCCGCGCAGTTAGTTGGCACATTAATCAAATTGACCATCATTCATGTTAAACTGTGCAGAAAGCCAAATGATATTACGAGAAAGAAGTCAGTTTCCTGCTAAGAGCTCAGCCCACATGATGACCAAACAAAAAAAAAAAAACAGCCTCTAACCAAGAGCTTGTAGTGCGGTTAACATTTTTGCAGGCACTTCCCCAGCTGCGTGCGGTGAGACTTCTTTCTCTTAAACTTGCTGTATTGCAAAATGTCTCTATTCTTTCTAGCGAGTCTCCTCTTTCTCTCAAGTGCGGCCTTGTTGAAGTGTGTTTCTTCTCTCTGGGGAATTTTGTTCTCATTTGTTCAACCCCGAGTCGGCCTCTGTCATTCACCTCCAGACATCTCCCCAGCAGATAATGGACATTTCTAACTGCGCTCGGCTCAGAAATGGAAGAATGACAGAAATAACTCCAAATCCGGAGGAAATATTTGGGTGCTGAATACTCCTATTTATCGTCCCGCTGCGGCGTTTGTTGTGGCTGAGCGCTGGAGGAGTTCGCTCGCTCCACCTTGGCTTCTCGGTTTGTGATAAAAATCTCCCCCCCCGGGATCACTTACAGTTACCATAACAACTCAAGTGGCAGCATGACTGTGTCAGAAAGAGACAACAACACGGCCAGCTTAGAAAGCGTCGCTTTTGTTCAGACCTGGGCGATTGTTCGAGACACTTTGGACTTCACGGCTCAGGAACCTTTCTTTAAGATGTATATGCATGTTTTTTTTTCTACATGTATTGTAAAGCGCTTTGAGCTGTCAGTTGACTAGAAAAGGGCATTTAAAAATGCAAGACCATCACAACTCCAAGGTGAGGTCTCCCAATCACCTGTCAAATCGCAATCACGTAAGACTGATTAAATAGCAGTGAAGAAGAAGGATCAAGGAACTGTTTGGCACTTTTGTGAGGAGAACGACTCAAGACGATTTTACAGAACTGTCGCCAATTAACTTGATATCGTTTGGCTAATCGACACATCTTTTACACAACTCTGGTTTGGCGGCAATTTTAGGTCACGACAGGTTTTGCTTATTCAGAGCTGAGTCTGCTGACGCATTATGACCCGTTTTTGTGGTAGTGAATTGTTTCCCAGTAGTAGACGTCCTGACATGTCAATGCAGGAAAAAGCAGAGGTATGATTAATAAAAAAAAATCATTGATGCCCGTATTTCAGACAGCAGAGCCAGCTCCAGGGTTTGGTAATGTGCATGCTCGCCCACTTCGTGAGAACCGTCGCACCGGATAATGTGGTAATTTCCTCCCGCTGCAAAATGACTTCAAAAAGTGGTTTGAATTTGTGAAGTGAATTTGCACAACATTTCATACGTCTTAGTGTTTCCCTGGGGAACATAGTGTTGGCAGCATGGCTACGGCTGGCAGCCTGGCTACCGTCCAAAGCCTAAAAAACAACCCTAACAATCCCAATTTGACCTAGAAACCCTAAAAATTAAATAGTAAACCACCTGGTTGTATTAAGAGGTGGGCAGGTTTTGGTACTTACTGATGTAGAAGCAAGAAAGCTGCTTTTGCTCGGTCTCATGTTCAAGTCATAGGAGGAAACACATTTTGACAAGGGAGCAGCCTTTGACACAACACCGGAGCGCTCTCCATCAAGTAAACGCCCGTCTGTTCGCTCTTGTTTTATAGAAGAAGTTAGAGCCAATTTATGTGACCAATAATGTGTCAAATATCCTGACTGACATCGTAACAACTTTGTTTTTTATACAGATAATGTTATTCCTCATTACATTACCGGAGATGTATTACATTTCCAGTCATTTCAGTCACGTAGGCCAACTCGCATACCAAACATTTCTGAGACAGTTTTTTCATTACATTAACCATCCTAATTAATACATCATCAGTCTTGAACTATTACATCATCAGTAAAAATGAATTCCCAATATCAATCACCACATGTTTCTTTCTTTTTTTATTGATAATGTTCTTGACTCATTTGGTTATGTTACATTTTCCATCAGGTTCAGCACAAATGCCATTTTTCAGGACATTATCAGGTATTAGAAGGACACTTAATGGGACGATCACTGTAATATTTTCCTGTTTGTCACAAGTCAAAATGTCTGCCACAAAAAAAAAAGGTGTATTTAGATTTGCTACTCAGCCGTATTTTCAACCAGGCTCTGTCCTTCTGCGTCTGTGCCCCATTGTTCTGTCTTTTGGTGTTTACGCGTTAAAAACCTAAAATCAACTCTCACACTCTCCTGTTACCTGAAGGAACATGGAGGTCATTCTACAGTGTTCAGAGCTGCGCCACGACCGCTGCAGGACTTTTTTCTTCATCAACAATACCTCACCTATCTATCTATTTGCGCTACGAGCCGCTCATAAGCCGCTGTCTTTCTCTGCCTTCCGTCATTCTTCCTAGAGACGTGGTGCATGCAAATATTTTGGTTTCAGAGTGTGATCTGAGCGCATGTTGCAATCCGCCATGAATATATGTCACTGGGTTTACTCATCACTTCCTCCACACGAGCCAGAGAGTGTTTTTGTGTATCCACACCTCCGCACGCACTGTAATCCCGTGGATGTCTTCTTATCTTAGAAGTACTCTTAAGCTTCACCTCCTCAATCCCCCCCTTGTCAGGCCTCCCACACCCAGGTGATGGTGCAACATGCCGGCCGTGCTGCACACTCATCTTCTCTCTCTCTCTTTCCCTTTCTCTCTCTCTCTCTCTCTCTCTCTCTCTCTCTCTCTCTACACACACACATACACACAAACACACCCACAAGGCCCTGCTGGGGAATTCATGGCCTCAGGCTAAACAAAACACAACCCTCGTCCAGCGGCGGCAGAAAAAGCCCTGAGAGAAAAAAAGAAAAAACCCAACACAGCTCAGCTCCCTCACTGCAGACTCGCAGCGTGGTGCTTCGTTTGTGAGGGAAATACGTTGTGACAGCCAAAGGGCACTTCTCTGACGGACGCCGTTGTGAGGTGGGTAACCGGCAGACTCTCTAACTCGGAGCGAGGTGTGTTGTCAAGGTTGTTTTGGAGGTATTTAGCCCACTCCGGCTCTGTTTACTGAGTCAACCCCCCCCACGGATGTTTGATTGTCAGGCCAGAATATTAATGTGAGGGGGTGAGATGGACTTGTGTCAGGGTTCTTAAGGTGAGAGAACTTTTTTTGCTGATCTTTTTTTATTTTGATGCATCACTGGGGAGTCGCTGCCCTTCTCAATGTCAGATGTAGCCTGAAAGTTCATTCAAAGTGCGTGCAAGTTCTCGTTTTTTTTTTGTTTTTTTTTAATCCAGCGATAAGATTTCACTTGAGTGTTTCCTGTTGAGCATTTTGTGGCTGTGGTTGCAGCTGCTACTGAAGTTTTTTTTTCTTTCTGTGATCTCCAGTAACCATCACTGTGTTTGTTTAAGGGCTAGGGTTAGGGTTAGGGTTAGTAGTCGGAGCAGGACCCACTGCTGCCGGGCAGGACCCACTGCCGCCGGGGTGTTTTTCTTGAGAGTGGATTTATATTGTTAAAGAAATAGTTTGCCATTTTGGGAAATACTTGCTTCCAGAGAGGTAGATGAGAAAAATTGATGCCACTCACTCACTCACATGTTGGTGTGTTAGATTTAAAGCTGGAGACCAGGAGGCGGTTAGCTTAGCTTAGCACACGGACCAGAAAGAGGAGGAAAGACGCAAGCCTGGCTCTGTGCTGAGGTAGCCAATTCACCCTCTCGCACCTTTAAAGGTAATAGCTCGCTAGAATGATAGTAAAAGAACAGAAAAAAACTATAAATTGATAATGAACATAAGAATATATCCACAGAGAAGTGGCTTGAATAAACAAATAAATGCCTAATAAACAGATGTATAATCAACAGTTATAATGCAGCGAATGAATGAGAAGAGGTGTCAAACATTTAGCAGCATTATTTTTAGTATCGTGTGAAAGGAAGTAGCTGTATCTCAAAACCAGGGGGTGTGAAGGTGACCTCATGGCGACGTCAGGAAAAGGTCGATCTGAGGTGAAAAAAAATCTGATACGTGCCCACCAGAAACCACAACCTGACAATACTACTGTTATCTTTCTTTGTTACTTAACAAGATTGAAGATATTAATAACATATTCAGCTTTAAATGCTGGCAGTTTTTTTTTGTCTGTACAGAGCCAGGATGGCTTGTTTCCTCATGTTTCAAGTCTTTAAGCTAAGCTATACTAAGCTAACCACGGCTCGAGCTTAAAGCAGGTACAAAGAACTTTAATGTTGTGTTGGTTCTGGCGCCTCCTGTGGACAAAAGCGGCGGCGCTCCACGCTGTTTTGTCCAAAGTGAGGCTTTTTCCGAGGCAAATACAAATAGCCGATCCTCGTTACTCTCGCTGCTTGTCTGGATTGCTAATGTAAGTCATTAAGAGGCATCAGTATGAGATTAAGACTGTTTCATAACCGGTAAATAAAGTTCCTTGTTGTGTGTTTAATACAGAAAGGACAGATATGCTATCAGTCTCTGTATCTAACTTTTTGGCAGCGGCTGTGTGAAAAGGGTTGGACTATTTTCCTAAAATGTGAATTCTTTGCTTTTGGAAGAACAGAAAAGCTGCTTTCCCGCTACTTTTGGAGTTTTCTCACCTCAGATTGTTGTCTTAGGGATGAATCAACACGAGTTGCATAACGGCTCAGAGCGGAGGAGCTACTGCACGGGTCGGTTAGTCATCCCTCAGCTATTCACTAGTCGTTCGGCTACAAATATATCACGGTGTTGTTTGGGTCTAAGACATTTTGTCATCCCTGTCAGGCTGTGGACAGGAAGATTCCTCTTCCACGTTTTTCCCTTTTTTTTTTAGCAGGTATGAAAGGAATTTTAAGTTGTATATGCACTCAGGCACAGGAACCGAATGTCCTTCTATAGCTTCTAAAGCTTTCTTGACACAGATGATACAAGTCTGCACACTGTCACAGTTTTCTGCTTCATGAATCACACAGGCCCTCACTTGAAATCATGGTTAGGAAAGAATGTAATCGACGGATCTGCGAGTCAAATGGTGTGAGTCAGACACCGCATGGCATGAGATCAGAGGCATCGATGTGAAGCTCAGCGTGACTTCAGTACTACGATGAGACGAGTCACAGAACAGTGTGTACTGTTGTGTTAAAGGCACCTTTGACACTTTCTTACGGGCCACAATCCTTAAAACCTGAACTTCATTATATAAAACATGTCCTCTTTCCTTTTTCTAATTTTTCCTTCTTTGGGGTTCAAGATTACCAGCTAAGGATCAAGACGTGGACCGCTGAGGCTTCGCTACTCATTTTAAAATCTTAATTAAAGTCTTTCTTCCCCCCTGTCTGTCTGAAGGATGACTTGGATATGATGGTGCCGACACAACCGTGACGATGTATGAGGTGATGTCCGGAGACACCCTGGGCTGGAAGGTGCCCAGTCCGAGAGAAAGTAGGGTAGAGTCCCCCGAGCTGAAGTTCACCGGGGACGAAGGGTCCGTCAAGATCCTCAAGGTGTGCTTCTGCACCAACAACAACCTGGGCAAGAACTTCAAGCTGGTTAAATGTGACAGCTCCTGGCAAATTAGGGTGAGAGTCATCTTTAAAACATTTGGGGGGGGGGATGATGTGTCAGAAGGCGTGATAAAGAGACTACGGATTCGAAGGTGGTGTTTTGTATTTGGGCCAGAGATGTGTTTAATTTGGCATCCTTAACATCCAGGGAAGATGATAAATTCTTGAGCAACACACAACTACTCTTATACCCTCTCTGATTGTGCAGCAACAGCCAAAAATACAACTTTAACTGGCTATCTCCAGTGCTAAAGAAGAAGCAAGTGTATCCGGAAAAGTGCAATAAATATTGGGCTAAAAGTTTGTGATAAAAGTTTTGAAGTCGCTTACTCTCCTGTCTCCTTCAGGCCATTATTCGTTCGATTCTGATCAGCGGTCGACTGGGGCCGAACATCCAACACGCAGGATGCTACGGTCTCCTGCTGAAGCACCTGAAGTCCGAAGAACTCCATTGGCTTCATCCAGACCTGACAGTCGGAGAGGTAGAGCAGCGCTACGAGAGCCATCACGTGGAAGCTGAGTGGAGGTAAAGATTGTTTTCAGATGTTTGTAGAGTGAGTGTTTGAATGTGATCTGTTGAGATGAAGTATGTTAAAGGACACATAGTGTGCTCATTAGCATCAAGAATTACGACAAGTATATGTTTACATGCTTTAATGCTCAAAAGCTACACCAGTTTTCTCAGACTGTCCAGTGCAGAAGCGTTGTACTCTGTTTTAGCTCCTGTCTCTTTAAGGCCCCCCCATCCCAAATACCCCGTCTCCTCTGATTGGTCAGCTCACACACGCCTGAGCAAGCAATGCTAACAATAACAGAGCAGCTGTGCTAAATCTAGCTCAGCATTAATTATGCAAATGTGCATCATGGCGCCAAAGTGTGATGTCACTAAGTCGATTAAAGGCAAGAAAACTGACGAGGCGTTTAAATACACCTAGCTGGTGGTGCCGAAGAACTTTTACATGCGTAATAACTTATATAAAACACTGAAGGAAAGGAAACAAATAAAAACAATAACAGGTCTCCTTTAATGTCTGACATGTGATAAACTTGCTCGGTGTTTCTGTAGGTACGACCTTCGTATCCGATACGTTCCTGTCAACTTCCTGGAAAAATTCAAAGACGACAGGTCTACGTTAGTGTATTTTTACCAACAGGTAATTTTTTTGGCTTCTATAAAATGTAACTCTTGTTTTCACATTTTTACAATCTACATCATTACTGTGTGTGGACGCAACATGTTTGCTACCAGGCTGCTGGAGACCATTTGATTCTGCAGAAAGGCCAAATAATACTTATACAAATGTATTTAGTCCAGTGTTAATGTAGTTTATATTGGCCTTCTCCGACTTCAGGTGCGCAATGATTACATGCAGTATCACGCCAGTAAGGTCAGTGATGGGATGGCGCTGCAGCTCGGCTGTTTGGAGATCAGGTGAGTCGCAGCGTTCCTCCCGTTCGTCCGCTCATGCTGGTCCAACTTGTAATTTCATTTGATTTATTGGAACGGTTTTGATTCATTTTCTTTCCTTTTTACTCTCTTTGACAGGAGGTTCTACAAAGACATGAATGCAAAAGGTTTAGAGAAAAAGTCCAACTTTGAGCTGCTAGAGTGAGTTTCTGTTTTTCATGAATCTGTTGGAGCAGCTTGATTTAAATTCTCTTTAGTAAAAGTTGACTTGTGGGATGTGATGTTTTAATCTGGCATGGTTTAAATCTGTTTCCCCTGACTTTTTGCTTTATAAATGAAGAAAAGAAGTGGGCCTGGACCTTTTCTTTCCTCCACAGCTCATTAACAGCATGAAGGTAAGCCATGATTTCAGTTCTTAACGCCTAGAACAGCCACACACGTATTTTACTACTCACGATATTTGATTGCGTTTCAGTCACGGCAGCTACGGAAGTTGATCCAGCAAACGTTTCAGCAGTACGCGACGCTCAAGGAGGACGACTGCATGGTCAGGTTTTTTGAGACCCTCAAAGATTTCAACAGTTACGACGAGGAGGTTTTCCCCTGCGAGCTCGTGGTGAGTATCCACACGGTGATCCAGACCTTATTCCACCCCTGCTTGCGTGGATTTTTGTGAAACATTCTCGCTTGTCAACAGCAAGGTTGGAGTCTGTCGGTGGAGCTGGTCATCGGTGGGAGGGGAATTCGCCAACGCACACAGAAGAATTCAGCGGTAGGCATGATGTAATCCCAAGTGATCCAACATACAACCATCATTTTTAATTTGTAGACTGTAGTTTTTGTAAAGGTGAAACAAACTACAAGCAACAAAAATCACTTGGTAAGCTTTAGAGGCGCTGGTAGGCAGTTGTTACTGTTCCGGTTTTTTATGCTAAGCTAGGCTAACTGACTGCTTCACAGATATCCCACAGACATGAGAGGGATTCAATATTCTTACCTTACCTTAAAATACCATCATTTTATTCTCAAAATTTTGATTTTGTTAGTTAATTTTTCAATTCCAGACATGTCTTGTAAAGAATCTGCTCCACGTCTCTTGCTTTGAGTGATTTCTGCATCATTATACAGCACATATATACACAGTAATCGAACTTATAGCTCTGTCTTGTGCCTCAGCCTGTTTTTCTAGCCGACTTCAAACAGATCAAGAGGATACAGTGTATGTCTCAGAGCGACGGCAAGGCTCTCCTTAACATGGACGTGGAGGGGGCCCGACAAGTAAGCGTCACAGCAACACTGTTGAACAATTGCACTTGCACATTGCACATGATGGGGAAAAAAAATAGTGTATTTGCTACAGGGAGTGTTTGCACAGGAGAGTAGAGCCAGCACCCGTGCTCACATTGTTTCTTTCTGATAGCGCCTATCGATCAATGTGGCGACGGTCCCCATGGCGGAGAACATGATGGACCTGATCGATGGGTACTGTCGGATGGAGAACGACACAGACGATAGCGTAATCTACAGACCAAACAAAGGTTTGTAAGGCGCAGCTACTTCCTCTTTTGTTTTCTCAACGTGGCTGTGGTTAAAGCTTACAGTAAGCAGCATGAGTATAAGCAGTAAAACATGTGTGAAGCTGTTTTGACGAAATCTGAATTATAAATACCAACTTATGTCATTCTTTAGATGCCAACGCACGGACTGCCCTCCCTGACATCCCCACAAGGTGAGTGGATTCTGGCCGTTGTACAGCTCTGAGTGATTTGTGGCCGCTCAGAGCGTCAGTGCAGGTGCTGAGTCCACACTGTACTCATCCCCTCTTTGGTTGTAATATGAAATGAGAAGTTAGAGTTATTGATGAGAAAGGCCGCTTTACTGAATCATCCTGTCGGCGCTCTGAGGAGCCATAATTTGAGAATTTATGATGAGGGCTTTTCTCTCGTTCTGTCTTTTCTCCGGAGCAGCAGAGACAGCACGATCAGACACAGCATGGGTGAGCAGACAGCGTTCTTACTATTACTCAGCCTCCATGTATAAAGCAACAAATATCATGTTCTTAATTCATTCATTAATTACTTCATTAATAGAAGCAATGAGGTTATGATTAAGAAAACAAACTCTTTCTCTTGTATTTTCAGGGTCGGATATCTACTGTGAGATTCTGGATGAAAGGCCGAGATCAGGTTTGTTGAAAGTTTGTGTTCACGTCTTCTGCAAAAATAGTAACCGAGGGAACTCGCTCTTGAATTTCGTGAATGTGATTCTCGTTCTGTAGTTGTTAAGTACGGGATCGACCGAAGTGACATTGAGCTGGGACGAATCCTCGGTGAGGGCTTTTTCGGGGAAGTCTACGAAGGAATTTACAAAAAAGATGTAAGTGTATCTTTCCAGTCAAAGTTATTATTATATATGAATATGTTGTTTATAAAACTATCTATAAATTGTAATATAGATAAGAGAAATAAAGATTGCTGAAGTCTAAATGCTGCCAGTGGTCACACTCGGGAGTTATGGTTTAGGGTTCCCATTAAACTCTAGAAGGTGGTCGCTAATCTTCATGCGGTCCCTGCATCAAAACATCTAATTAATATCAACAAAATTCAATGTAAGATATAAGTTTAAAGCATTTTTGAAAATCACTAAAATTGAGAATATCACAACAACAAAGAGATATCTGCTAACGTTAGCATGCTAACCAGCTTGCTAACGAGCTGAAGCTCCTGTGCTAGCGGTGTAAAAAAGACCAATACTAGCCTGCTGCTCCGATCTCCCAGGCTGGACCGCTAGCTGTACTGCTAACTGAGCTAACTTACTAACAGCAGCTGCAGTTAGCTGTGAGACATGCGGTGCTCCTGTTTGTTTGGTGTGTGAATCAACAGATGTCCAATTCTTACATATTGCACTTTTTAAATGATAACGTTTACCTATACATTGTTTAATACATACTGACTTGCATTGCATATATGGTTTAGTATGTTAAAATAAAGTATAACACAGGGCTGAAAGTAACAATTAATGAAACATTATTGAGTGATTATTTGATATGTAATCTGTCAGAGGATAGAATAAACAGCCTGTCGCAAGATGTGAATTCCAGGTCAAGGTCTTCAGATTGCTCGTTTTGTCCGACCAACTGACCACAAACCCAAAAAGTTACAGGTTACTGTCAAACAGGACAAAGAAAAGCAGCAAATCCTCCTTATTCTAAGTGCAGCATGCTCACAGAATGTCTGGTCGCACTACCTTCTGTTTAAATGTCTTTTTCGGCTGTTGACTGGACAGAATGGCGTCAGAGTTAATGTGGCGGTGAAGACCTGCAAAGACTGCTCACCTGATGTGATGGAGAAGTTCATGAGTGAAGCAGGTGATCAGAAACATGTGCAGAAAACGATGAAGCAACAGTCACATGAATAACTCTGATGGTAACACTGTGAACTTTGTTGCGTTTTGCCAGTGATCATGAAGAACCTCGATCACCAGCACATCGTCAAGCTGATTGGAATCATCGAGGACGATCCCGTGTGGATCGTCATGGAGCTCTATCAGTACGGGGAGGTCAGTGCCGGTCTTAATGTCATCGATCACGCTTGTGTGTTCATGTCGCAGCTAGTAGCCTCGTGCACTGAAGTGTGGCGGAGGCCCTTTAAGTGAACTCCTGTCTCGCTTGATGTTTTCGCAGCTGGGGAACTACCTGACACAGAACCAGAGCAAACTGACAAACATAACTCTGGTGCTGTTCAGCCTGCAGATCTGCAAAGCTCTCGTCTACCTCGAAGGGGTCAACATGGTGCACAGGTGAGCCAGCTTGTGTTGTTATATCCAGGAAGAGGAGACACCGCTGTTGCTTCTGTCTGCGAGATTTTTTATTACAGGAAAACCTGATAACACAGAGCATATGCACATTAAAGGGTAATGCCACCAAGCGTGTCCACAGGTCTTGGAGAGTACCACTATATGAAGTATAAAGCCTTTTGTGGCTCAGAGGAAGCTGCATGTAATCTGATATATTGCCTCCAGTGATGTGACTCGGTGGCTAAGTTGCATTGTGGGTAATGTAGGCACCAGATTGTGTAAAAGATGAATGATTGGAATAAAAAAAGGTGATATCTGTAATTGTATGGACTTTGATCATTTGTTTGTAGACGGTGGACTGCTTTTCAAAACATGGCGCCTACATTACCCAAAATGCAACTGAGTTACGCAATTTTTCACATATGCAGTTGCCCCCCCAGGACCTGTAAACACACTTTAATGCGTAAAATTGATGGAGTTGCCCTTTAAAATGTCTTCAAAACGTGATAAAACAATAGTCACTGCTAAATGTGACACATTAGAGCACATATGTATTTATATATGTGACATGTCAAACTGAGGGCTTGATATTTGTGAATAATCAAAGTTGTGAGCTCACTGTCTTCTGAGAAACAAGCTGACTGATCCCAGTGTATCTTAAACCAGTTCCCTAAAACATTACACAGAAAACAGAAGCCTCGCGTTCAGAGCGTAACACAACTTCTGTCACTTCGACGGAACCACTGAGTCACCGTGACCAGCTAACCTGAGCTGATTTTGTGTACAAAGTGTTTGTACAGTCTGTGTGTGCTGAACCTGGAGGAGTAAGGTCTTAGATAAATTGGATCCTAACAAAAGAGGCACAACCTGTAATGTTCTGGGCCCATCAGGCTGATTTACAGGGTCAGTGTGTTTCTTTGAAGTAATTTCTTGTGATGTAGTGTGCAGTGGTAAGTCACAAGAGAGGAAAATGACAGTTGCAACGTTAGATGTAGACAGAAAAATATAGAAAAACAAAGGCTGGGGATTCATAATACTGATGACATGCCGTCAGCAAAAAAAAGCTCACAAATGAATCAAATGAAAGACGAGCTTTGATTATGCATACCTGACATTTTTCCCGGTGAATGTGTATGTTTTGAAAAAAGCATTGTATGCCTGCACCGGCCTGTGGGCCATTATGATAGAAGTAGGCATTATAATATGTTAATCCAGGACAGCAGAGACTTGATGTTTTCTGCAGTTCCTTCGAAAAACAAATGTGCACATATCGCCGCGGGCAACCAGCCAGAAATGAGTTGGAAAATATCTGCACATCTGCAAAAAAAGTGTAATATTCTGCATCCCTAACAAAAGGCTGAAACAACATCTGGATGTAAAGCTGGGTCAAACTTTTTTTTTTCTTTAAACATATAAATATTTATACCCACACACACAAATTACAGAAAAGTTGATGTGAGATGAATGTTTTGTGCAGAATGTTATCAACAGGTTTCAGGCAGCGAAGCAGCTGCTTGTGGATTCAATCTCCCGTGAAGAAAGAACACAGCGGAGGAAATGAGTTTCTGCCTGTGTGGAAAATGCAAACATTCTTTTTGATTTATATTCCGCCGCAGCCATGGCAGCGCCGCGGTAAATCGAGAGGCCAATTGAGGTCAATCAGCCAGGTTCATATTAAGAGTCCTGCGTGTAATCAGCTGAGCTTTTATCACCTTCACCTGTACCTGTGTAAACTGTTCTGTATCGTTGGTGTTTCGTCGCAGAGACATTGCGGTTCGGAACGTGTTAGTCGCCAGTCCAGACTGCGTGAAGCTCGGAGACTTCGGCCTGTCGAGATACATCGAGGATGAAGAATACTACAAAGGTAGGAGACGTAAACATACTGGATTCGTATTTCACACATATTAAATACTTCAGTGGCCTGTTTATGTTGCCGTACAAAACTCAGACGTCTCCCCTTTTCTCTACAGCGTCTGTTACTCGGTTGCCGATCAAGTGGATGGCACCGGAATCCATCAACTTCCGACGCTTCACCTCAGCCAGCGATGTCTGGATGTTTGGTGAGCTTGTGATACTCTAACATACGACGCGACTCCATCAGCGCAAAGAGGTTTCGCTGAAGGAGATGTTTGTTTAGGAGCTCGTGACACAGCAGCACACTCGCTAACACATGGCGACAGAAGGTGGATTGTTAACCTTCAACCTCAACAAACACCGCGTGCGAGTTCCCAGAGTGCAGTAGGCGCACAGGCTTGTATTCATCCTCGACGCTTCGCCTTTGTCTGTGTTTCTTTCTATAGCTGTGTGCATGTGGGAGATAATGAGTTGCGGGCAGCAGCCGTTTTTCTGGCTCGAGAACAGAGACGTGATCAACCAACTGGAGCAGGGAATCAGGCTGCCCAAACCAGACAACTGCCCTCCCGCCCTCTACTCGCTCATGACCCGCTGCTGGTCCTACGACCCCAGAGAGAGACCCAACTTCACCGAGCTGGTGGTCAAGATCAGGTAAATAACAAAAAAAAACAAAAGGGAGCTTTACTCTCACAAAATGATGTTGTTCGGAGGACCGCTGTTGCTCAGGAACACTCTGAGATGTTTCCTTTGCGTCAGTGCCGGTGCATGATTTGGATGAAGTGCTGTGTTGCAGGGACCTGCAAGAACCGTCATCAAATGAATAATGAAGACGGGTGCTCAGAATATGTACTTTTTGAATTCCTGGGCAATGAAAAAGTGCCCGAGAGAAGAGGCCTGAGGCAATTAGGCACTCTGTCTAGACAATCCTTCAGTCTGACAAGATTCAGCTGTTGTTTATGAATCGCTAGAGCACTTAGCTGGAGCACAAGAATGTGATCCAAAGACATATCGACATATGTATCGCAGAAAATAAATGAATATCATCTACGTATGTATGTTCTTTGCACATTCAAATGGCATCTCATGTGTCGGTTTGTACCTCCAACAGTATGGCGGATGATGTCAGGTAGAAAGATTGGTTTGCAGTAATGTCTCACTTGACAAACTACCAAATAAAAATCTAAATACACTGTGGTAACAACAGATGTCAGAGATACTTTACCTGGAGATTTAATGAGTCAAGATAAAGGCCTCTCTCTGTTGGTGTGGCTGTTTCATTTCCGTCTTTGCAAGGACTCTGAAATGCTCCTAACAGCATATTTTAGCCTAGCTATCTTCTCAAGTTCAATATAGGATGATGTTTGCTTTTAAACTGTAAAAAATTACTTTACTACTTTACTGAGACATGACTTGCTTGTTGTCTCATCTCCCAGCGATGTCCACAAGATGGAGAAGGAGCAGGAAGTGGAGCGAGAGAGGGACAGAGCGCGCTCCACCAAATTCTTTGACCCCAAGTTCCACTTTAACGAGCCTCCTCCCAAGGTGGGAATCCCATCGGCCGAAACAGTGCAATGTTCAGATGTGTTTGTGCGTGTTTTGATCTTCAATATGTTTACTGCAGCCCTCAAGAATGAAACCGGGGCGCTTTGGGAACACGCTCAGTATCGGGCTGCACATTCAGGTACAGTGGTGAAGCCGGGTTAACCTCTGAGGATGTTTCATCCAAGACTACAGGCTTTATTTTTCATGTTTTGTGATATGTGTGTTTATGTGCAGCTGAACGAGGCGTTGTGTGCCAGCTCGCCTGACCTGGCCAGCCCGTGTGAATATCAGTCCCCTGTCGACTCCATGAACACCCTCACGTTGCCGGTCAGGTCCCCTCGGCGCCGAAGCATGGGGGTAAGAAAGACTTGGCTGTGTGTCATATGTTCAATTATCATAAAACCAGCAATGCATTATGACTTTCTGCCACGTTAACCCGTCTTACTCCTTGAACACCTCTGTGATACCAGGAGGGCGAGTTTGTCCGAGTGGAAGCCAACAGCAAGGAGGACGCCCAGCGCCTGTGGCAGAGGGAGCGGCAGCACATGCAGGACACTCTCCGCCAGCAGAAGGAGCAGATGATGGAGGATAAAAAGTGGCTGGCGAAGGAGGAGAGACTCCTGGTGGGAAGCAGAGCGTCGTTAACCTTTGTCAAAACCCTCTCTGTGTCTCTGTGTCCCTCTGAATTCAATGTGGCCCTGGAGGCGACGCTGAACGAGGCGTCCTTTGACAATGTCAACCCGCTCGTTCACTCCCGACGCCCCGCTAGTCTTAAATTGAATGTTCCAATCATAACAGTTCCAAAGAAGGGGTCCACGTCCATATTCTATAAAATGAACGTACCTGTTCTTTTGCAGGACCCCATGGGACCGGAGGACCATGCCAACCCAGCGGTAAGCGTCCACACATAGAAACACACATAGGGATTTTAGGGTCAGATTAAAGGAAGGCTCAACCCTAAAACTCTTGAAGATATCTGGGCCCGTAACATAGTGACCAAATGAAATCAGCATGATGTTTTTGTGATATCACTAGTGCTTGAAACTTATTTTTCTGCTGTGTAAAACTTTTGCAGCAGCAGTATGCCTTATGGATACAATTGAAAATCAGAGAGAGTGCAATTAAGACAGTTTCTGATCACTTTTAAAGGTAAAATTGTATATAAGACAGCATTATATTACTTAATATTTAATCAAAGTTCTAGTCTGTCGGTTTCAGTGGCATCTTGTGGTGTCGTTGCAACCAACTGAATACCCCTCGCCTCACCCTCCCCTACAGTGACCACTTAAAATGTGAAAGGCCCTCTGTAGAACTTGCCTTTGGTTTGTTTATTCTAGGCTGCTGCTGCTGCTGCTGCTGTAAACCAAGCAGCCAGGGACAAGTGCAAAGCTTTGAGGACAATCTTAATGTAATAACGTCATGTGATACTCTGTGGCCCAAGTGCAAGATGTTTTTAAAGGTCATAATACGCATTAAATTGTCATAATTGGACCCATTCAGTCCAATAACATGAAGAAAAGTAAATTATCTGCCTAATTAAATAATTATTTCCCTATTCAACTTAGCCCCCGACCAACTTTTTTGCCTACATGCGTCACTGAGCAGCTTTTATAGGAATGAATATGGCCCAGTCTCTAACACCCTATCCAGTTCTCAATATACATTCATGGTAGAAACATGGTCTCCACCTAAGATGACGAAAACCCAACTATTCTCATTTTCAGTTGATTATACGCCCTGTAATCTATTGTGTTCCATTTCTGCCCCTAAATAAACATTTCATTAATAGAATAACAAAGAGAAAGGACCCATAAAAATACACGTTTTCCATCCTCTTCCAGTGATCGCAAATAAATCAGCTGAAGCACTTTTATGTATTTGCAGCAAACCACTGCAGTCATAACTGAAGTCGTGTATCTGTCAGCGAAATGCAAAAGCTTCACGTGTTGTTCTTCTGGGATATCACAGGCATGATGGGAAATATAGGACACCACCAATCAACCAAAGTACAAGAAGCATGTTGGTCATTATTTGGGGATATTCAGCAATGGGAATGAAAACAAGCGGAGGTTTTGCTTTAAACTTTGTGCTTCTCTATACACGTTCAGTCTGAAAAGATTTGTGTGGATTACTTTTGTGCATTATTGTCTACAGTGTTTGTGAGCTGTTAAATATCTTGACAGTGACAGTACACACAGCCAGTTTGTGTTCTCTGGTCCTCATAAGATTTATCTCTTGTTCTTTCCAGTCCCCTGAAGCTGACAGCGAGCATGGTGAGTGCTTGAAGAAAATTCACAAATGCACATTTTTAATTCAGAGCATGATTATTCCTCTCTCTCTCAACGCTCTCTGTCTGTCTTTTCTCTCTCTCTCTCAGCAGTTCCAGAGAAGCCCCCGCGGCTCACAGCACACGTAATTATATCTCTTCATTTTTTTTTTTTTATTGTAATGTCTTTTCAGACCATTTAATTATATTAGCTTTGATTTTAAGATGAAAAAAAGGAGAAGTTATAATGAAGCCCGTCACCTCGAAGAAGTTAAATTACCCTGTAGTTGAAAGGGCACCGATGCCTCAGTGCAGTTTAAATAGTGTCCAGTGGTCCTTTGTGTGAAGTAATGAGGATTTTCCATTATTAAAAAAGACATTGTTCTCTCTTCTTCAGCCCGCGCCCACCGCTGAGCTGGACCGCTCTGACGACAAAGTGTACCACTCCGTCATGGGCCTGGTCAAAGTCGTTGTCCAGCTCAAGAATGACGTCACCGAGCTGCAGCCGGAGCAGTACATCACCCTCGTCCAGGTGCGCCGAGACAAATCCGTTTTTCACTCGGACCTTAATGTTTATGAATTGTAAGCTACGCCAGACCCGTTGAGTCATGCAACTGATTAATCCTCCCCCATTGATCTGGGCCCACAGTCCGTTGGGATGGCTTTACGAGACCTGATCCGCAGTGTGGATGACATACTGCCCACTTTACACGAGTCTGTCAGGACGGAGGTACAGTATATTGTCTGCAGCTTGTTTGCTGTGTTTTCTCATCTTCTTACTCACTGTCTGTATTGATCCCCCCCCGCCATGCTGTTGCTGCTTGTCCTTGAAACAAAAAGTGAAACAAAAAGTGACTGAACTTCCCCTCAAACACAAAGAAAGCAAAGAGGAAGTGATCATTTCATACTTACTGTTGTGGGGGAGGACAGTCAGAGTCCATAGCTCACATATTAGAGCAGTTTAATTTGATGCGTTTCTTACTTAAAGGTGCAGTATGTAAGAAATTGACCTCCCAACAAATAGGGGGCAGCATAACACCGGAGTAACCACTAACTACTGCTAACAGTAGCTGTTGTTAGCCGTGCAGCTACCAGTCCAGACTGTGAGCTACGAGTGGTTCTGAAAAAGGAGGGCACGGAGGGAGGATATGCACACACGGGGTCAACTTTATTGACATTTTATTTTGAAAACAATCAATGATGGAAAATCTTGTTGAAGCAATTTCAACCAAAATGTGTACAAGTGTTACAAAGACAGTGTCCATGTCTACGAATTTAGATTATTATTTTACAGGGTTTTTTTATAGGCCTTTTTTCACTGCAGACACTTCTAATTTGTTACAAATCACCTACTGGTTGTATTTAAGTGTACCAGTAAGTCATTATAGTTTGACAGTGAGCCGTCATAAACAATACTAAGACCCTGACAGAATTCAGTCGTCCTTCATTTCATTATTCACACTTGTGCTTTTCCTCCTGTGACATGTCATCCATGAAAATGTGTCCTTCCACCCATGTTTGCTTGCCGTCCCCCGCAGATCGAGGGCACCCAGAAGCTGCTGAACAACGACATGGCGGAGCTGATCAGCAAGATGCGGCTGGCCCAGCAGAACGCCATCACCTCTTTGAAGGACGAGTGTAAGAAACAGATGCTGGCAGCAGCACACACTCTGGCTATGGACAGCAAGAACATGTTGGATGCTGTCGACCAAGCCAGGGTCAGAGCCAATTTAGCCAAGCCAGTGGCCCCCTAGTGGACTGTATAGGTTTTCACTTCTCTCAGTTAGGAATAACATTTCTGCACAGCTGTGGTGGAGTTTGGAGTCAAATGTGTGTTGCCAAGTTTAAATATGCTACAAAAAAATATCACTGTTTGTGTACAACTTGGGGGGAAAAGTGTACGCTAACCTACATAGTGTGTATACTGAGACTGATGATGGTCCTTTGGCATCATTTTGAAGATGCCGTCATTTCAGACATCGACGCGTGTTTTTATGTGTGGTTGGTGAGTTATTTTGAGTCATTATCTGCTCAGAATCTTTGTAAATACAAAATGTGTCTTGTGATAAGTACAATGGGCTTTACCGCGGAGAAAATGGAAACAATCATTTAAAGCGAATCGAAACACAAGTAAATGTTTACTCTTTTAACCCTGTCAAATGTAACCTGACTGAAAACGTTGAAAAAAAATGACAAAACCAAAAGGTCCAGTAAACTTTTCAAGTTTTTTTTTTATATGTAGAGTTCATATCTCACTTAATATTAAGTCGGATATGTGTCAAGATCGACTCTAAACAGTCAGAGGTTTTGGTATTGTTTGTAACCATTATTATGAAATATGAAATTGTAGCATGTAAATCAATGGCTATAAATAAATATCATGACATGTGCAACATACAATAATGCCTGTTCTTTGAAGCACATCTGTCGTTGAGTATTTAAATCTAAATGCTCTGCATTTATTTTTACAGTAAATTTTGTGACCACATTTAAAGTCAGTACATGTTGATGATCTTTGTATATGCATTTGGGCCAGTTTTTTAATAACTAATGTCGAGATGTTATGTCTCTTCAATCTGGTAAACTGTACAACAAAAGGATGTGTGAACTTGTACAGTATCA
Organism: Diplodus sargus; assembly: GCA_903131615.1. Classification (NCBI taxonomy): domain Eukaryota; kingdom Metazoa; phylum Chordata; class Actinopteri; order Spariformes; family Sparidae; genus Diplodus; species Diplodus sargus. Next base: position 7,164,745 of record CAEMYA010000010.1, read on the forward strand.
TGTGTATTCTGGGCTCTTGAAACTCTTGTTTAGGATGGACAACTCCAAGAATGAAACAACCTTTGTCCACACTCGCATCACTCAATAAAAGCCATATACACAGATTTTTGAAGGTTTTCATAAGGGTATTTATTACATAGTATGATCATTCAAAAATAAGTTATCATGGCAGCATGGCCAGAACGAAAACAAAAGAAAATGACTTTCCCAAAATCCAGTGTGATATAGAATCCTAGTGCAGCATGCCACTGTTGGTAACAACCAAAGAAGGTTGAGAAACTTAAAGGTAAAGTCATCCCATTTTTGGTGGACTGACGTTGACAACTAGGATGAATGAAATATGGTGCATTTATTGTTTCCAGAAGATGAATCCTAATGACTCTGATCCCCTTTACAATGTCCATCAAACATCATCATCAGACTAAAATTTCCACTTCTCTTCATGACTGGATACATCAGAATGAATTCTTGTCAGCGACAGTGGTATTTTTGTTACATAAATGCTGCAGACCAATGTTTAATGTTATGTAACTATTAATTAGTTAATTATTTGGAAAATCTGATTTGTTATTGCTAATTTAAAATGTAACCGTACACAGGAAGTATGTCGTTACATTTCATTCCATTTTTCAGCCAGGCTTGTGTTTAACTCCACACTTTGTGGAGCAGCTGGCACCTCAGATTTTAAAGTCCAAAGTTTTACAATTCTAACAAAACCCAGGTGTTTCCCATGTTTGCCAGTGCATAGCTAGCAACATGTAAAGCCAAATTGGACTTCCAGAAGGCTTACTTATGCCAGAGTTTAAATGTTAGCTTAAACTTAAGCTAACATTTAACATGTGGACCTAATAGGTCCATGATGTGGACCAGTCTCTCCACTGAAAGCACAGAGACAAAACACTGATGTGATCCCACCCTCGGACTCCCAGTAATACTGCTGCTATTACCGACCCCAAAGTGATTAAGTTACTAAATTTTAAATAGCATTTACTTAATACAACAGTACTTAGGGATCATCTTGTGATGGGATCACACCAGCCACAATGCCCATTAACATGTTGATGTTCCCATCAATGACTACTCAGTAGTCATTACTACTTTACAACACATGTACTCAGAACTCAAAGTGTCCTTGAACTTGGCCTTCCTTATGATCCCATGACTGTAAAGCTTAGAGATTGCATCTTGCATGGTTGTGACGCTACTGTGTTGACAAAATCTGTTCACAGACTGACAGACATATAAACACCTGGCAAATTCAAAACTGATTCTGTGGTAGTTCCTGGTACAAGAGCTTTCCCTTGGGCTCCCTTGCTGCTGTAGCGGCTGGTAATGACACTATAGTAACACCTTACCCAACTCTGATGCTGGCGCCACGCTTTTTCTCTAGCGTGGTGTGCTAACCAAGATGCTAAAGAGACAATAATTTAATCATTAGCATGCTAACATACTGAATCTTACATGCTAAACATTAGCATTTTTACAATAAATGGTTAGTTAGGTAAGGATTTTTGAGCATGTTGACATGCTAATGTTAGCATTCAGGTCCATTACAGCACATGTAAACTGAAGCTGACAAGGTGAAGCTTAGACGGATAAAAGTTCAGAGGATGAACCGTTCAGAGGATGAACCCCTTTCATTAAAAATAAAAAATAAATTAAACATGGCAACATTATGGTTGAGTCACATTCCCTGTTTTGCAGTGGAGTTCAGCTACATTTTGACTGTAAAACTTTACTAACTAGTCATGGGGATGGATTTTTCACACTTTCTGATGAGCGCTAGATCATGCCAGCTAGCCAAGGGGGGAGGAAGAGGCCAATGGTCCCAAGCAGGCACACGATAATGAACATCCACAGGAAGATGCGGTCAATCACCATGGCAACATACTTCCAATCCTCTTTCACCTGTGGATTATTAAGAGAAACAGACATGGACAGAGATTATTTCTAGTTTTTGCCTAATTTGAAACAAAGTTTGGCTTGTTACATCTCATAAATGTACTCTAAAGTCAAGTTTTTTATACCACACATTCTCACAGGCTCAGGAATACTATGAGAAAGTTGGATACAGTAAATCACAAACCAACACTGACACAAACAACATTCTGATAACAGTAGATGTAGTATTTCATCGATACTCACGCTGAAGTCAGCATCCTCAGCCCGCAGATGGTCTGCAATGTAATGCACCCCTTCCAGAGCGCGAATAACACTTGGTGAAAGCAAGAATGATGAGTCTGTCGATACTGTATTATCGACTTTAGCTGGCTTCTGAGTTGGATTGACTCTGTTGACCCCCGTTAACTGTCTGTTCGCAGCCCCTTCCTGTCGGTTCAGGCTGTTCTGTGGGTTTTTCTGCTGTGGTGGAGGAGTTGACCCTGGAGGTCTGGGCGACGGAGGACGGAAGGAGAAATATGAGGTCAGCGTTCCCAGCTCTAAATCCTCGTAACTGCTTCTCTCAGGGTCTTCTGATGTGGTCCCGTCTCTTAACCAGTTAGCCGAGGTGCTGAGGCAGTTGCCAGACTTGTACGCTGCTATGCGGCCCTGCCGCCGCTCCACCACCGCTTCCTGCTGGAGGAGCAACAGCCTTCGACGCCGGCCATCTGGCGCGGGGCGTCGCATGAACAGCCAGCGTGGGATCAGGTCCAGGAACACGGAGTGGACCCAGCGGGGCATCTTGTGAGTGCTGGGAGAACGGTGGTGCACGTTGAGCACAAAAACGGTGATGACGATGGAAAGGGTGACAAAAATCATGGTGAAGAGCAGGTACTCGCCGATGAGCGGGATGACGAGGGACGTGGATGGTATGATCTCCGTGATGAGGAGGAGGAAGACAGTGAGGGAGAGCAGCACAGAGATGCACAGGGTGATCTTCTCACCACAGTCTGAGGGAAGATAGAACACCAGAACAGTGAGGCAAGAGATGAGCAAACAGGGGATGATGAGATTGATGGTGTAAAACAAGGGCAGCCTCCGAATGATGAAGAAGTAGGTGATGTCTGGGTAGATCTCATGGCAGCAGTCGTATTTCTTTGTATTGTATGTCCCCACGGCGTTGATGATAGCCCACTCGCCGCTCTCCCAGTAGTTGTTCAGGTCCACGGTGTTTTCGATCCGCTCCAAATCGATCTTGGCCTTGTCATACGTCCAGGAGCCAAACTTCATTTTGCAGTTCTGCTGATCAAAGGGGAAGAAAGTGACGTCGATGCTGCAGGAGCTCTTGTAAATGGCAGGCGGGACCCAGCGAACTTTACCGGTGTAGAATAGATGAGCTTTCGTCATGTGGGTCACAGCAAACTCACCGTCAGCGCTGGAAAAGTGTAAGATGTCATATGAGCCATGGTGATATACGTACTCGAAAAAATAATCTGCCCAAAAGAAGTGACTTTCAGAATCTTAATTACATTTAATCCATCTTATTCTATTTCGTTTATGTAGAAATTCCCCTTAATTTTGTACATAATATTATCATATCCTGCTCTAATTAAACTTTTTTCTTCAGAAACTATGCATTGAGAAAGTGTTATGATATCCCTGTTATTATCTTCTCCAGTGATCTCCCCTCCAGTCATCACTTTAATGGTGATAATAGCTCCTGCTGAAAACGTAATGACGAGTCCTTATCATTTCATCAGCTTCACACCTTTTTTAATTTAACTTACAAATCATGATTGCTCCGGCTCGATGGAGCAGGACTCCATCATCGACCCTCTCAGTTTTATCTCCATGAGGTTAATTTAGGAGAGAGAGAGGTTTCTTAAAATTTGTTTCAAAATAGATTCATACTGAAGCAATATGTTGGGAAGATAATCATAAACTGCATTGACAGACACTGACAGAGATGCTCAAAACACATAGAAATGTTTAACATAGATTATAATTTGAGACAGGAAGAACTGTTCAAGTGAAATTATATTTTCTTCTAGAGCTGAATAGAGTAGAAAGTCCACTAGATGGTGCCATCTTCATACCACATACCATACAGTGTGGAGGCATCAATTTTAACCAATTTATCACTGTATGATCAGTGTAGCTGCTCTTAAGTTTGTCTACAAGGAATTACAGTATTGTTAAGAAAAGATGTACCTTTATTGATCCCTGTGAGACTCAATTCGGCACATGCTTGTGTTAAGAAGAGCTCGATGGATTGGTTGATTTATATTTAATCCCTCATGCACGGTAAATTCATCTGCAACAATTGAAATAATCCATTCTACATTTAAGTTATTTTATAAAGGGAAAAAGCAAAAAAAAGACTGATCATCCTCCTCAGATGTGAATATTTGAACATATTATCAGCCATTTCTGACAGTAAACTGAACACCTAGTAATTTGAAATGAATGTAATGAAAACAATTGTTTGCTGTTTCTGTTGTGTTGGTCTCATATCAATCTTACTTGTTGTATAGGACGATGTCTGGTACCCATATGAGCTCTGACGGCACTCTTATTGACGTCACATTGTCGTAGTCGGACGGTCTCCAGCGCAGTTTGTAGTCATTCCACTCCTGGGAGATACAAACAACAGGAATGTCTTTGCAGGGCTTTGATACTTTATTTATTATTTTTGATATAAGTAATTAAATTCTTCACTAACTTTTCATTTCTTCATTAACATTTTTACACATTTTATCTCAACAATGTGTCACAATCATAACAAACACAACACTGGCACAAATGATTCTGACCTGTTTCAGCCACACATTGGTTGTCATCATCTGGTTCTTCTCATCCTAGCAGACAGACAGACACACAAAGGGAGACAGACCGAGTTAAGGCTGTCAACTCTGGGTTCAGGCCAGAAGAAAATATGAAAGAGGTTCCTGGAGGTTTGTCAGAGCAGACCCAAATATAGCTCGCAGCAACTTTACTTCAGACGTGTTCTGAAACTATTTTTTTTTTAGTGACAGGGCAGAGGGTGCATGATCCTGTTTTCTTAAGTTTGTTTTTGTGACTATATATAAAAATGGCAGAATATAGTGCTGAAAATCCACATGTGTAGTGTAAAACCTAAAGGGTAGAGGGGCTAAAGTTGCAGTGCCTTAAGTTTTGTATAGGGAGGAATATGGTGTATTATATAAATTAAAGGGAATTGGTTCTTGCACTTAAAAAAAATACCCTTAAATGATATTGAATCTTGAAGCATTTTGTTCATATGTAACTAAAGTCATATGGAAAAATCCTTGTCTTTCGTAAAGTAAATAGACAAAGTGCTTTTTAGAGATAGATATTACATAATCCTATTAGGAAGCTTCCACATCACCAAAAAGACTTAAATATCACCTCAATTAAAAGGTCCAATATAATGCTCATTTCCAGGTTCATAAGTTTTTTATACGTTTCTTAGGGCAGTGCCTGTGAAACTGTGACTTTACAATCTTACAGATGTTGTAATGCCTTGTTTAAAGGTACAGATCTGAATATGGGTTGTGTGCATTTCACCGTTGATTGTGTGTTATGATACATTCACATTAGTCATCTACTAAAGACCTGCTTTATAAGACAAGTACACACAAATCTCACTTTCTTCAATATGGGACCTTTACTGTCTTTATCCATCACGTATCGGTCTCATGATGACTCACCACGTCGATGAGCTGCGCTATGGACAGCCCAAACTTGACAATGACCACATCGGAGATGTTTGGCACGGGTCTGGACCACTTGTTGTAACCGGCAAACAGCGATTTGAAGAGATCATCCTCAGCGTGCGAATGGGTCTTCTCATCACAAAGAGCTGCAGATACAGACATTTTAAATTTTAAAAGTCTTCCTTTATTAAGTGTGAAACATTTATAGAAGACGGATACAATATGAGAGTAATAGAATCTAAAAATTGGTCACATTTATTCAACACCATATAAATTAAATTCCAGATTCCATTAAATTTCACACCCATCTTTTATTCATTTAAATATGCATTTAATAGATCTACAAAATATTTCTTGAAAAATTATCACTCTTAGAGCTGTGATATGGACTTTTTTTAACATAATGCATCAAATTAAAGTAATTCATGTCCTCACATTATGACATCAAGGGAAATAAGACAGCTTTAACTTTAAGTTTGTGACTTGCTGGGATTCAGCAGTTGATATTTAATGGTGTGATATATGAAGAATGGAAAGCGAGTGCTGTGGAAAGCGGACAGGATTTAACTGCACAGGGAATGCTGGGATCATATCCATGTTCTCTCATCCATGTCTCCCCTAATCCTCTCTCCACAAACACTAGTAAATCAGGATGGCATGTTATATTGGCTTTTGGGGGTGAGACTACGTTTTGTGAACATCAGCACTGAAGTCTATTCTAAACATCTAAGACTTTTTTTCTTGGTAAAGACTTATTGACTTTTACACATCTTAGCAAATCTTTTGATCCAAGTCCCTGTGTGGGTCGCATTCTAAACTCTCTTGAGGTGAGCGGGGTGAGACGGCGGAAGAATCTCTCCTCCCTCGACAGCTCCTTCATCTCTTAAGTGTTATTGTTATGTACATGTGGCTTCAAAACAAGAGGTGGCTTAATCTAATTGATTTTGAATATGCAGTCTAGACGGGTTTGCGTACAAGCTCCGACTGACTCAGTGTGTTGTTTTTCTGCAGTATGAATAGCGTGGAAATAGACAGAGACCCCCCGTCCCTTGGGGGATTATCGCTCCCACCTTCATCAATGTAGTCAGAGTCAATTACACACATCATTACTTGCTTGTGTTAAGTGGAGGTGAGCTAATTTCTCACTAGTGACGGGTGTTTACTGTCAAGCTGTCTGTCACTCTGTGTTGCAGCTGATGCATAAAACAATTAACTGACAGTTGAAGCAGAGGGTAACGATAGTGTTTGTTTGCAATTGTGGATGCTATCTCACGACAGACACTTGATTTTGAAAACAATATTATTTATACCTTACAGTTATTTCTTACCAATCGACCAATCTCATGTAGATGATAACAGCCCTAAGCTACTATTGGCAGAACTGACAGTCAGGGCTCAGTGTATATAATATTTATGGACCCGCATTATTCACTTAAAAAAATAGTCCAACTTTGGAGAAAATACACTTACTTACTTTAATGCCAAAAATTATACGAGAAGATTGCTACCACTCTTACACCTGTACTGTTAATATGAAGCTGGAGCCTGGAGCTAGTGAGATTAGCTTAGCATAATGAGTGGATGCAGGTGGAAATAGCTAAATCTGTTATGGTGTTGATCTGGATATCCAGGTGTGGATCCAGGGACTTTGACATTTTTGTTTATTTCTTGGCTATTAAGTCTTGGATCTTGATGAACAAATCAGACATATTTAGGCTGCTGGTATCTATGAGTGAACACAATTTGATGGTGATCCTAATGAAAAAAAATGTTTTTCCTCTACAACACAATGGAGATGATTTACATTCTACATTCTTTGTTGTCCTCGTGGTTGGCTGTTACAGATACGGTGATCTTAAATTGCGATTATTATGATGGGTGGTTTGAAGTTGAATTGAATAGTACAGGGCTACCAGGTTTGGTTTTTGGATTAGGCTTGACTGATGTTAAGGGGACTCTTGGGCCTTGGCAGAGGTATGCACTCTACTGAGTGCCATTCTAGTTGACAAATGCATTAATTTTTCATATACAGAAGAACAGCTTACTTTATGACAAATATCTGTTGACTACTTCTCTTTATTGACTCATGGAAGGTAGTGTGGATGAACATTCAAAGCATCAAACCAAAGCCAAACCTCAAAAATCAATATTAGAAAAAAATCTATAGAGGTTAGATTTACATGCCATTAACACCCACTCCCTCTGGATGTCTGTCTGGCAGTGTGATGGTATAATGCAACCCAATGAAGTGTGCTTACATCAAGGATCCTAAAATGGGACCTTGAAGCACCTGCATCTGGCAGCAGTCATGGTTGCTTAGCCAAGGCCACATCATTACCTGTCCATGGGTGAGTTGTGGTTCTGATGACCACATTGACAAGTATTTACATCCTGTAACTGCAGGACAGTCCACTGGAGGGTAAACAGGTGAGGAGCATAAATGTTGCAAGGAGCTAACCTGAGGGTGTACATGCAAATTTGTGTAAATGATTTATTGCACATGCAAATTACGAGGCTTGAGGGTCTTTAACAGAGAGGGGCTTGACAAATGTGCACATACAAAGCCCAACAAGTCTCTATGTAACACAATTGTCTGACGAATGTGGTCTGTGAACATCCCCTATTCAGACAAGACAAAAAAATGAGGCACTAAGCATGATAAATAGTATGAATTCAGATTTAATTTGCCCATGGTTCTCTTGGGCTCCGCTCCTGCCATCATGAACTAATTTCATTCTGGCAAACAAGCAGGCACCAGAGATTTCTTATCTGTTCTCTTGACAGTCAGGGCGGTGCATGTTCATCTGTCCGTGCATCTGGGAAGGACCAGATGTGGGGCTTGAAAAAAAAGAAAAGGCTCTTGGGTGCCATAGATCAAAGCCTCCTGCCAGCTGAGACTTGAAATGAGATGACACCTCCAACATCCAGCACACTGGGCCGTGGATTTTGGACTGTGGCCAAGCCCCTTGGCGAGAGGTGTATAAAACACTGACCAGTTTGGATGATCGAGTCAGCAGCTTCTCAGGCCAGAGGCGCTCTCGTGAAATTGGGCTGTCAAATACTTAAGAGTAAAAAGTTCACTATGAAAAACAACATGCAACAACTCTGCATGAGTTGACTAAAAATAAGCTAAACTGTCAGAATCACAGTGAGAAGTATGTTGGCACATGATCAAGCACCTGCACATCTGATTGCTGTAGTATGTGGAGATGGAGGGAGGGAAAGTATCACAGTGATAGAGTGTCAGGTTTGTTTTTAAGCCTTCGTACGTCACAAGAAAACATATGCTATCTTACACTTCTTAGTGAGCACTAGTGTGTGTACACAATCCTCGCTTGCATTTGAGGGAGGAGTGTTCAAAATGAAACTGCCATGAGTTCCACTGTCAAGCTTGAAGGATTTAAAATCCAAATGAAATTAATTATGACCATCCTATTTTAGACAGTGTTTCCAATTATGTCCACACAATGGTTAAATCCCCTCACAAATTTTTTTTTGCCTGTCAGGGGCTGAAAGCTGAAACCAACTTCAAATTCTGACCATAAATATTCATCTTTTTCTTGTTCATTGCATCTTTTGTTTTAAAGAAACAAACCTTTACATTTACATCCACTGAAAACATATGTAAGATTGGAGCTGCCAAATATGATTATTTTCACTATTGATGAATCTGCAGATTATTTTCAAAAAAATAATCATTTAGTCTACAAACTGTCTACAAAAACATTTTAAAATTGCTTCTTTTGACCAAATCCCAAAGACTGTATTTACTAACATAGATGACAAAAAAACACAGAAGGTCCCAGCATATGAGAAGCTGAAACCAATTAATGTTTCACATTTTTCCTTGAAAAATGCCTGAAATGATTTATCGATTATCAAAACAGTTGGCGATTAATGTTATACCAAGAGTACTCGATGAATGGACTGATCATTGCAACTTTAAGTATGACTAAGCTTTTGTAGCATATTGGGTAGAACATATTGTTCACACAGTTTTTAGGACTCTTGACATTTTTTGTCAAGAAGGGCTGCTTCCTTTGGAAATTATGGGATTGCATGGTGAAGGTGGAGGGAGAAGCTAGTTCAATGTAGCATCTTGCTAACTCTAGCTTTGTGTGTGTGTTTTTTTAAATTAAAAGTAACAAAAATAAGTGAACATTGACTGCTGAAAAAGCGAAAGATGAAGAGCTACAGATTTCATTTAATTTAGTAACCAATGGTTGGCCATTATATCACATTATTAAGATGTAAAACAAATATAAATCATATTCACGCAACAGGAGTTAATCGATTTGTGCAGCTTTTAACAAACTGGCGCGATTTCTCTAAATATGAGAAATGCATTGTGGGAGTTTCAGCTGACAGCGCGCAGGTGTTTAGATCCTGGACGTTAGCGGTTTGGATTGAAACGTGAGTTAACAAATTAACTGCTTTTTACATTTAAACCATGTTAACTTTTATTTATTCGACATGTATCGCTTCTAGTGGGGACACAATGTTTCGTAGCACTCTTGACCGTCGTGTTTTATGGAGTTAGCTTATTGTTGTGGTAAAATATCGACGTAAACGTGACATATTGCTAGCATGTTTAAGTTAACTTACTTACTTGGAGATTGCAGAACTTATTGACTTAAGGAAGTGCTAACGAAGGACGGTCTATATTAATTAGTACAATTTTTAAATGCTTACCTGACAGACACAAGAGCAGCGAGGAGAGAATAGCCGTCCTCACAGAGAACAGGTGGTTGTGTCCCATTTTGTACTCTGGTTGCAAGAAGTCCAACTTCACCGAGGAGCACGGAGCCGCTTCCGTCCACTGTCAAAACGTTATCTTGAAACCGTGATGTGTGAGCAAAATCTGTCATCTTCGCAGCTGGGAGGCATATCAGGACAACTTCACCACTACTGTTACTACAGCTGCGTTTATATGAGTGGGTGGTGAGTGAGTATGACGGTGTACCCCGCCTGAATAACTTTACTGAAGCTCAGCATCTATAGTGATCAGCGCTGTTTTGGACCGTGATGTACCTCATTAGTTTCCCCGCTCCAAAAGCCTGTCCGCGCACTTAAGTCGGTGAGCTATCCATCACAGGGTGCTGAATCAGGGAGCGGCACCGGAACACTGTGTCACACAGCTGCTCATAATACTGCCTATTCAGATCTACCCTCAAAATATTCATTAAAAAAAGAATAGTAGTCCTGTTTGTTGCTGGGTGTTCATTATCCGAGCAATTCCAGCCTTTTTACGCACGGTGCCAAGAATTTACGCGTCCTTGGTGAACCTGATCTAATAGTTTGATATCCGTTTTCATTTTTAAAATTGGTTCTTTTCCATGACTGGAAGCATTGTTAGGGGTCACTCTGGTGTATGAGGTCCGCAAAGACAGCATCATCCACTGTGAGGAGACAGGACACATCTGAGCGCCTCGCGTCTTTCATCTGGTACCTATAACAGTCCCTCCTCCTCCTCCTCGTCTCTCTCTCTCTCTCTCTCTCTCTCTCTCTCTCTCTCTCTCTGTCTCTCTCTCTCACACACACGCCCACAAACGCATCAGTGTAAAAGTGTAAATGTATGGGAACTGAATGACCAGTAACTCCTAAGATTCTGACTTTTTAATTTATTTTATTAAACATGGAACAGGATGTGTAAATAAAGACACACATGCAGGGGTATTTCTGTGGGAAACAGCTAGAGGGCAGACTAGGTGAATTAATATGCTTTAGTTCACATGAGTAGAGGATATGAAAGCATCCAACAAATAGAAAATATGTGGCTTTCTATATATAAATATCAAAAGGTTAATTTGTTGTTCGCTGCTTTTTACTTGATAAAGCACTTAATATTATACACTATACACATTCATATTATTACACATTGCAATCATAAAAAGGATTCTCTCTCATGAGAAGGGTTCAAGTTATAATCTGAGCTTTGTGGGTGTCTCTAACATAACTACTGTCAGAACTAAATAAATACTGCGTAATGCCCCTGCCACGTCCTGCTCCTCGTCTTAACCCTCCCAATTGTGTCACATTCAGCAGAATCAGGTGTGGTATCAAGGCATTGTTTCTTTCAGTCTTTTTGTATCAGCAATTTAAATCATAACATCGAAAAATACATTGTTTTTAAAATGTGACTTGTTGATGACATAATAGCAGTTTTACTGCTTTCATGGGAGCTCAGACCCTTCATTACAGGAGCTCAGCTCCCACTGGCTACCACAGAACTCGAACCGTGCTCATGAGTCCTGGCAGGGATAAAAAAGAGAATAGCACAATGGAGCTGGACACAGGACTAAAGTCTGATTCTCACGTTTAAACAGATAAATCCACACTCAAACAAATAGTTTTTAGTAAAATCTGTTTGCAGTCCTTTAAACAATGTGCAGATTCAAACCTTCGCTGTTTCAAGAGCTTTATCAAGATTTCTTATGCTGTTCCCTGATCATTTCTTCCTAATCATAGGAATCGTTAATTTGTTTATCTTGTCCCTCCTCTACAGGTTACTGCATAGTTTCCTCCAAACAATAGAGAAAAAACAATGCCTGTTCCAGTTGCAGTTGCAAAATCAAAACTTCCATTGGCACACACTAGCCATCCTCTCCTGGTCTCCATCCTCACCCTGGAACCAGATGGCCATTGCATAGCTTCCTCTGGAGAAGACTAACAGAGCCATTATGTTTGCTCTCAGTGGGCCAATCTAGTATGATCCATAAACACTCAACTTGGCTTAAACCTGCACCACATACTGTTGCCACATCTGACCTCACCAAATTCCGACGGAATATCATATTTTATGGGTTATTGCGTTATATTTTCAGTGAAGGGAAACATGTTTTTTACCCAGCGCGTTTTTTTTGTTGTTTTTTTTTGCTCTGTCAATGTTTGTGCCTTTTTTTTTTCTGCGTAGATGCTGCCAGTTGATGTCATAGCTGACCTTGACACGTTGCTGCATCCCACTGCTGTAAAGTACACAGTTATATTACTTGTAAATATAGAACTACAAGAAGGTTTATTTCCCTTATTTTCGCACACAGGATACTAAACATCATTCACCAAACAGATGATATGAGCAGTCTGCAAAATCTTTTCAACACCTCCTTAGCGACGAATTTTGGCAATGTCTTTCAGCTGCTTGGTGAATGAGGCATGCAGGGCCTGCGATGAGATCTCCAGCCTGTTGGCGATGTGAGTTGCAGTGTGGAGCATGTCTTCAAAGGCCATGGACTCTTCTCTGATTCTGCTCCAGAAGACGCATCATCCAGGTCACCAGGTGGAGTAAGATGAGGAAAAAAACAGGGGCAGATGTTGAGAGAGACACAGTAAGTGAAACAGGAGCTGGGGACATTAAATACACTATAAGGGGAGTGATACATATGGTTGCTGTTAAAGTTGGTTATGTAATGGAAAGATTGTGTAAGGTGGAGGACAGAGTCATTGAGCTTAAGAAGTTACACTAGAGCTTGACAGACAGCAAAGAGGGTAATTTTGAACACACAGTGCCTTGTTCAATATATGTATGTGTATACTAAACAGAAACCCTGGAACTAAGCAGGGACACATTGTAGGATGGTAATGTGTTTTGTTTACATATTAGTTTTGATTAACTTCCATTGTGAACGACAGGATGAAACAGCAGTCAATTCTGATAAAAAGTAAAATATTGCTATCATTTAACACAAATATTCAACCACAATATGTCCAATTATGTTACCACCCTCAGATTATGTCTAAAGAAAACCAACAACCAGGAACAAACAGGGCTGATCTTTTCTTAGCTGATCTTCACACTTCAACTGTCATGAAGCTCAGCAGAAACACATTCTTTCTTATTAAAAAAGGAATTTATCACACTCACTTCTGCATCCCAGCAAGGGCGCCTGACACCTCCCCCTCCAGCTGCTTCTCTAGATCTTCTTCAGCTTTCTCCACCACCTCGTGGCAACTCTTCTGGTCCTCCTGGATGCCAATTACATTTTCCTTAATCACATCCTCGTAGCTCTGCGCTCCCAGCTCTGCCCCCACAAACTGCACCAAGTTCTCCATCACTGCCTTGTTTCCGTGCTGGATGGCCTGCAGAAAGGCCAGTTCCTCTTTCTGGGCCTTCAGCCTTCGAGCTGAAGCAACATTAGTGCTGAAGTGGACCGAGCACTTGTCAGGTTGAGGCTCATACTGCAGCATAGGTGAGGATGATGGTGAGAAAGCTGCTGATATAATCCACTCTTGGTTGTCTCTCATCCTCGCAGGCTCATCACCTATTTCCTGTGTTGTGTCGTTGGTGGCAGAGTACAAGTCAAAGCCTGAACCCCAATCTCCGCTTTGGCAGAGTGTTGGTGTTGCCATGGATACCCAGGCCAAGATGAGGGGCATCCAACAACGCCACATTTTAACCTGATAAGAGAAAAAGGTGAGTGACTGTGGATAACTTCTGTGAACTTGATCAACAGGTGAACAGACGTTGTTCAACATTTTGGGAAATGTGCTAATTGTCTTCTTGCAGAGAGAGAAATGTAACAATTGGCACCACTCTCATGTCATTATAGTAAATATAAGGCTATAGCTAGCTGTTGGTTATCTTACCTAGCATAGAGACTGGAAACAATCATCTATCCTGGTTCCGAACAAAAATGACTAAATCTTTCCACCAGCCCTTATAAAGATCTGCTACAACTAGAACCAGTCAAACACAAAACCAAGCTGTTTCCCACTGTTCACCCGTCTTTATGCAATGCTAAATAACTGGCTGGCTGTAGCTGTACGTTTGGTGGATGGAAAATGAGGGTGGTATCAGTCTTCTCATCTAAATTGCTAAATGAAGTGAATTGTCACCTTTTAAGACCTAAGCTCCTGCACTCTGCTGTCCTCAGTCATTAAGGATAAACAGTTTTATGTTCAGCTGTGAATCCAAAGAACCACATTCTGTTTATTAGGCACATTAGCACAGCTTTAAGCCTAATCTCAAGGTTTCCCATGGTACCCTCTCCATCTCCTTGTTTCAAACAGCTTCATTTAAATCACACAAATATTGTGGATGGTTGTTATGCCAAAAGGAAGGTGCTCTGTTGGCCTCACAGGCTAAACCACATAATGGGGACTTAAATCTGTCTCCTGACCTTTTAGATATTTATTGTATGCATTTCCCAAGAGTCGTTCCTTCTGTCACATTGTACCTTTCAGTAAAATAATAATGACTTCAATTTAATCTTTAATATTGTACTGCCTCAAAAATGTGACATTTGAATGTCACACTGCATATTTTAGCAGGGATCAATTCAAACAGACGTGTGCTTTATATGCGAACATTTCCTTTTTATTAAACTTTTATAATATGTCCCTGACAAATTATACTGTTTAACGTTATAAAAGGCAATATGAATTATTATGTCAAAGACGCAGGCTGCTGTGTTCACTAACTTATTGCTGACATATTGCTTACATCCACAACCACATTACCAGAGATGGAATGAATATGATGTAATAATTCTATTTTTACAAGCAACTAAATACCTGTTTGAGAGATTTACTCACTTAAGCAGAGACTGACTGTAAGTCTCATTGAATTTATGACATTGAACTATTTTCTTTGTTAATCATCTATCAGTGCTCAGTGAAAGTATTAAAGTAGAGAAAGCTAGTTTTAAAAAGTCCCTTGTAATATTATGATATAGTTAGGAATCTGAGCCGGTGATTCAAGACTACGATAGAAAAAGAAAATCTGCTTTTGTTTGCTCAAGTAGGTCATATAAAGGCATCAGTATGATACTGAGACCGTTTAAAAACTAGTTAAAAATGTCTTGTCATATGTTTAAACACTTAGAATTAAGATTTTCAAATTGATTGGAATTGCTTTAGATAATGTTCAGAAATTGGTGAGTTCATTTGGAGGATAGATGGTTTTCAAAGTGTTATTAAATCCAGTAATGATTGAATCTCACTATCAAGTGTTTAATTCCTAATAAGATTTCACAGAAATCCCTGTGACAACATCTCTAAATGTGCTTTTGATAGTTCATGCTTCTTCCACTGTTCTGCTCTGTAATAATGCTGCCTGAAGCCGTGTGCTGGTTGTGTTGCATTTACAAACTGGAAAGGGGCCTCATACTCTGTGGTTGGCTCACTGTAGCAGATGCATGAGTCCTGTCACGCTAGGACTGTAAAGGCTGACATAGCCCCTTGCAGCAGTGTTTGTGTTGTTTTTGGTAACTAGCCACTGTCTGGGGATCTTTCACAACATCTATTCACCTTGTACATCCCTTCAACACAAGAGACAACAGAGACCGAGCTGCATTTGCAAAATCTCTAACATCAGGTGTGATTTTTATCACAGAGGGGTTTTGTTTTCTCAAAGTGTTTGCCCCCTCTGCCTGCATGTGTTAAAGTGTTCACTTTATCATTTTGCAGACTGGCATTCATGCTTCTCTCCCCTGCATCTGGAAATGTATTTAAACCCCGAACCAGGCTTGTGAGACGGAGGCAATGCAGAGCTCTTTCTGCTGTCAGGGCACATTTGGTTTCACCCGCGCTTCACTTCTGCAGCAGCCTTGAAACTATTTCAGCTTCTCATAGCTGAAATTAAAGTTTGACTTGGTTGACTCACACCTATTGCCATGTTTCGTCAAGAAACACGGAATGAATGCCCAGTCACGCTTGTTAGGGCGGACACCACAAAAATTGCCTTGTTTATTTTAAGATGAGTTGTGGTGTGGCACAAACCAATAAAACACCCAACTGTTGGCTGCTCCGTTTCTGCTTCCCTCTGTTTCTGTTTACTTTAAATGGTGACCTCACACATGTTACAGCAGCTGTAAGAAGAGAAGAAAACAGACGCTTCCAAGGCAGTGCAGATTGTAAGGAGAGACGCAATCCAGAGGCTTTGCAACATGATATTAGATTAGTGAATTAGCTCATTTCTTTTGATTGACATGTGCATTGTAACAGACATGCTGATATCAAACTCTGGAATGAAACAGAATTAATGAGTTTTTCTAGAACTGACAAGCGTCATTATGAATGTGGCTTATTATTTGGACAGTTTGAATATAATAGATATTATATACTTTATTTACAAACATCTTTATACTCGAATAGATACGTGCCTCTTTTCTGTAACCAGTCTGTCTTTGAACACACTGGTTTTGAGATAAAATATAATATAATGTAGCTTGTTTCACCATTAGATTACTCAATTTTAAGATTTGCAGACTAATTGAAGTGTCATATTCATGATTGGCTCAAGAATACAGTCTACTAAAACTAGTAAATAATGTTCCAAATAACATAATTAATCCCAAGTAAATCTAAAAATGTTACATAACGATTTGCAGTGCTTTGAGTTTAACTTTGAGATGGTTTAACAAAATTCAGAAGACACTTGCGGAAGACACGTGTGGACAGTGAATGATAAACAGGAAACACTTGACTGTTGAATGGCGTCTCCATCTTCAAAGACATTTAAAGCCTGTTAATTGTCCTTGTCTCGCTGCAGCGCAGTGTGTCCAACACTTTTTATCACTCTGAACTTTTATTGCACTTGTTTGGACTCTAATAAATAAAAACCCTATGGCTTAGAGTGACAAACTTTCTGCCTAATGACAGAATACTGCCAAATGGAGATGTAATTCATCTTGAAATATAACTTTATTGTCTCTGTGTTCAATTACCACTGAGGCAGTAAAAGGCACAAGTCAGAGGACATTAAATGACATTAACTCAGTGCCTAAAGGGCCCGCTAACAAGAAGCACACATGCCCGTCTCTGTGTCACAGATTGGCAGGAGCAGTTGCCTTTGTCTTTGGAAAATGTCTGCACAGTTTCCACGCTGGCGTCTTACGGTTGAGTTGAAACACTGTTTGTGTTAGACTCTCTGTGGCCTGTAGTGACCTTTTTTGGCTTCACTGTGAAGGATCTGTCATTTGGAAGTGGCTTTTATAGGCTGACTTTTCTTTTGGCTTAAAATAGCAGAAGCTCGCCTGCAGAAGGAGAGTAATTTACAGCCAGAGTTTCAGACCACGACAAGGATATTTCAGTTCTTGTTTGTAATCTTTAAAGAAAAGGTACAGATACTAAATACTTGTTTAGTGGTTTCTGTTACAGCGGTGCAGTCATTATTGATTGATTAACTGATTGATTTACTAAACAACTAACTAATTAAACAACTCTTAATTGAACATACAGCTTTTTACAGGTAGCTGAGACTATGGCCATTATGCACGCTAATGCTTCATCAGATAACTGCTCCAATTGATGGATTAATTAATTGATTTATTGTTTGGTCCGAAATGTTAAATTTTTTGGTCTGATCAGTTGTTTAAAATGTATCATATTCAATTTACGATCAAAATGCAGCAAGTCTATGCAATTCAGAAGTAAGAACAAATGTTTGGTATATTTACCTGGAAAATTAGAGAGTTGTCAATTATTTGAAAAGTTGCTAATCGAGCTGCAACAATTGGTCGATAAATCGATTAGTTGCCAGCTATTTAATATTGCAATTATTCTGTTAGTTAATTCATTGTTTTGAGTCATTATTAAAGCAAAGAATTCTCAGATTTTAGCTTCTGAAATGTGATTTATTTTTTCTGGTTTCATTGCTCCTATGTAACGGTAAACTGAATATCTTTGGATTGTGGACAAAACAAGAAAATTGAGAGAGTAATCCTGGGCTTTGGGAAATACTGATTGACAGTTTGTACAGTATTGTATCGACCAAATAACTAATTGATCAATTGAGAAAATGAATGGCAGATTAATCAACAGTGAGATTAGTTAAATGGACAGGATCAAATGTGTGACTTGTACATTTACCAGAAGTTAAATCTCTTTTTTCCAACCCTTGAGTTGTAAAAGTGTATCTTAGATTTAACGCCCCTCCAACCTGGAGCTGTGGGTCAGAACTAATCTGAGTGTCTTGCTGTAGCTGTAGCTCAGCCCTGTGGCCACTCTTGTCAAAAGCCTGAACAGGTGTGCTTCACAGGTGTCACAACACTCAACTGCTTCAGTGTTGCTATGACAACAAGGTCATTGGCACAAAGCCAGCAAAGCATACAAAGCCCTCACAGATACATGGGCCTTATAGATAATCATGTAAGGTGTAAACATATGTGGCAGCATAGTAATTGTAGAGATACATATGAACACATATATGTTATTATGTAACGTACGTAAATACCATCAGACTTAAAGAAAAGGTCACAGCTCTATTTCTGTTATCGACATTTATATTCAACCCTAAAGAAATATCCACATCAATAAAACTATTTTACACCCAAACTATAATAGGATTTAGCTGTTTAATGCGTTCAGTGCTGTGAAAATGTAACAGTAGGCTGTTTGTGCCAGGTGCAGAAGACACAGCCTTCTACTTTACTCTGTAACTAAAGTTTTATGAATCCAAAATCCAAACTTACCTAACTCCAGTAATTTCTCACAGCTAAATTCTGCCACCTCCACTTTCTCTGTCGAGCAGAACGACTCAGAAGGCTCAGGACTACACATTCACAGGCACAGAGAGCAAACACTCACTAGGTTTCCTTCTTCATGTCAGGGGGGGAAAAAATGCAGACACACGCACACACAATTAGGGTTTGGCTGGAGAGTGTGGTCGTCTGTGTGCCCCTATCTGCTGTTGGGAGGGGAAGGTAGGGGAGGGGGGTGTTTTGTAGAAGAGGCTGAAACTGAATGATTTCTTTCTTTGCAGTGGAAAGAGGGGCAGGCAAAAGGAGGCGTAAAGAGGGGGGCGTAATCTACTTCACATCTGTGGGCTGTGGTGGGGGACAGAGGAAGCATGAGGGGTTCTTAGTATGGGGGGAAATGTCTTTTTATGACCATTCAGGATATACATTTCCTATTTGTTCTAGGAATGGCCCTGTTAAAATGTCTGAAGTATGCACTTAGGTGATTTAAAAAGAGAAAAAAATGTAACCCCAGAGCTTATCATTTCCAGACCAAGACAGTGGTGATGGATTAATAATACATTGTCAAGTTTAGTTTATGTTGGGTGGCAGGGTTGATAAAGCTCTGATAATGTGATTTAACTGTATTTACCTTTTGTGAAATGTTTAAATGTCTTAAAGGAAACAGAGTGTTTGGTAGTCATGGAGTGTAGTTTTTCACCTTATTTGTAGCTTACCATTTAAATGAATTATTTTAGCTGTTTAGTCTGTCCGTTTTAGAATGATAAGCCATAAAGCTATACAGTGCGTAATTATAGACATAGGAGGCAAGTTACTTCAGCATTCACAGAGGTTATTCTGTGCTTTACAGAGAAGGTTCGATGACATTTTCGATTCTAAGATTACGGTTCGATTCGATTCTCGATTTTTACATTAATTTTTTTTAAAGCACAGGCTGCTATGCCATTTTTAGACTAGACTTTAGACTAGATGATATCTGACCTTTGTTCGCAATGTACCACACTACACAAAACATTTCTTAACATCATAATGTAACAGTAATTTATATCTTAAGTCAACTGAAAACTTAAACAAAATAGCCTGCCATTTAGTTTCTGCAGAGCTTGCAATCTGTGGCTTTTTTGTCGACAGCGCGAACGTTGTCAACATAACTCGCTGGAAATCCAAAATACTTCCACACCGGCAACTTCAGCGAAAGAGGAGGGGGTTCAAGTTCTGTCGATGGGTCTGTTGTAAGAGTGGCGGAGCCCCTTTCAGGAATAGGGCGGTGCGGGAGGTGTGTGTGCATAAAGTGCGTAAGGTGTGAGTGGGCGAGCGAGAGTGAGGGAGCGTTCGTACGTGCGGACAGTGAATGAATAGGAGAGGAAGGAGAAGCGAAAACAGCAGCAGTCGTGGCGACAGCAATAAATCAGATCCTTCAGATCTGTCAGACTTGCCCAGCTTGGACTCAGTAAAAGCGTCTGCGATATCTATTGGGCCAAGACCATTGTGCGACTTACAGTACAATAATTGATGCAAGCCCAAGGAGCTTTCATCAAATTTACACCCATCATTAAGGGCTAATTATGCATGAAAATGTGTGACTTTCTGGCTTTTATTTACTTAATAGCTATTGAAATCTACTTTTCTTTTAGCTTCTTGCCAACTGGAAAATTCAATACAGCGCATCTCCTTACAGTGTGAGGGTTATTTGGTAGAAAACAACATACTTTGGGTGCTTCTGGGGATTAATTATTGCCCTGTTAGACTGTACTGGAAAGCAGTGCTCCCGGAGGGCGGAGATAAACAGCGCTTTACAGTGAAAAAACTGCGCTTGATGAAATTGAAACCAGAAATTAATCAGCATGAAATCAAAAACTGGGAGAGGAAGAAAGGGATAAAAATAAATGGAAGAAGCAGCTGGGGTGTCTTATTTCAGCCCAGCATTTGTGGAAATTATGCCCACGTTGAATGATGTGAGATGCCAACATTAAGTGCCAGGTTTTAACTTGTTCATCAATTCATCTTTATATTAATTGTAGCCATGTCTTTCACTGTAGTGTTCTAACGTTAATCATACCTTACCTTAGTTTTCCTTTCCCTGTTTGTAAATATAGTATTGTCGCAGAATGTGCAAGAACTTTCAAAACTTCAGTGTAGGACATAAAAAACATTCTGTGTAAAATCGCCAACAACAACCTTTTGTTTTGCTCCCTCCACTCATGGTTCTGTCCTTAATCTACATGGTCAGTTCACAGCAGCTGTAAAACAAATGGGAAAAAAGACCATAAAATCATAAAAGACGATGATTACCGAAATAAAACAAGTTTTTGCATTGTTTCACATCAAATGACCCTGCTATGTTTGTTTTGCGACAAACATCCACCGACTACATTTTAACACCAGGTAGAAATGGCTCTCACTCAGTCCCCCCCCCCCACAACTGTCTCTGGAAAAGTGCCACAGGCAGGTGGGCTCACTGACGAGAGAAAAAAGAGAAATTCAATCTTAATCTTGGAGGTACAAATCCATGACAGCTGCTGATGGCAACCAGTAATCCAGATCAGCTATGATTTGAATGATTCATGATACCTGCTGCAGAACATTGTTCCACCGGAGGCTGAATTTTAAAAGGGCATGGAAGAGATCTATGATTTTTATCGACCCGTAATCGGCAACCAAGACATTACAACGTTGACAGGACTCTGGCACAGTTTAACTTATCCAAGAAGAGGATTAAACACATTTTAAGTCACGGTTAATCAAATATCTGATATGCACATGTGCCAGTGCAATATCAGGACTGTTTTGTTGATAGGATATTTGTACTTTTTACAGTTATTTTGAAGCAAGGATTGGTTTATAAACAGCATAAATCACCCTGTAATGCAACTTTAAATTAGGATCTAATGTCACAGATGTTTTTGCCTTTTCAGTTCTAGTTATTTGGTTTTTGACTTTTTAAAGAGTAAACATGAATTCATGTGGCCTTTGTCATCATCAGCGCCATGTAAGCCTAAATCAAACTCTACAAAACTCAGCTTAGTTTTATAGATAAACAGGTAGAAAGGGGGATCTGTTAGGGATGTCTGTGTGGTCACTGCTTTTTGAGTACTATGCATCCGTGCCAGCAACTACCACGTCTGGATACATTATGGTTTCTGGTTATACCGACAGACGGTCGTATTACTGACTGCAACTAACGATATTTTCTATTTATCTATAAAATGTGAGAAAAGTTGTGAAAAACACAATTGCTAGAGCCCGAAGTGACGTCTTCAAATTGCTTCTTTTGTTCAACCATCAGTCCCAAACTCAGAGGCCTGCATTTTGAAATCTGTAACCA
The DNA here is from genome assembly GCA_903131615.1 of Diplodus sargus. Lineage (NCBI taxonomy): Eukaryota > Metazoa > Chordata > Actinopteri > Spariformes > Sparidae > Diplodus > Diplodus sargus. Next base: position 7,187,079 of record CAEMYA010000010.1, read on the forward strand.
AAACATGTTTGATGTTTTTGCTTGAAAAATTATAGAAATGATTAATCAATTAACAGTCTGCAATTGATTTTCCTTGTTAGACTATTTGATTAATAAACTAGCTCTAGCAAGTACCTTCATTCTCATGAATGTGATATCTCATGAACACCTTGAGGAAAGTTCTTCAAATTTGGCACAGATGTCCACTTAGACTAAAGGATGAACCTCCCGATGTCACTGTAACCCCATTATTTAACCGCCTTAACTCAGGAACGGAAGGGGGGGTGGTGACCATATATCACATTGGGTTGGATACTGAATTGATTACACTAATCTTGGGTGCCTTGAGTGAGTGTAGATCCTTAGTCCAGTTTAAAAAATGGTGTGGCTTTGTTGTTCTATTACAATCAGCTCTAAATGAAGACAGCGTGTTTATATGTAATTTGTTCCCTAGAATCACACGTCAGTATAGTGATAATGTAGTTATTGCACTGTGCCTCTTTCTCTAGCATTTGAAAGAGTCTCAACAACACCGCTTTTTAGCTACACACGTCATCCTCATAATGCAGAGGGCCAGCTGGTCTTCGTCAAATATCTCAGTGTTGAAAGCCCTCAGCTTTGTTTTGACATGCATGTAGTCTTTTCAAGGTGCTCCATATTGCCCTAAAGGACCGGGAGGCACCATATGGAAGCTGTTTTTCATTCTCAGTGTAAACCGTGTCACATAAGTGACTATAAAATCCTTGACATCTGCAATGAATGTTACATGAACTGCAGCAGTTTGTGCAGTAGGTGGGAAAGAATGATTTAGAGATAGCTGCTTGATTTTCAGTACAGGTAGCAAAAGAAGCCATCCATAACTGAATAAGGATGTCTTCATGAAAGGTGAAAGCCGAACGAAATTTCCATTAAAAACCGAAAAGGGTTTTTTTTAAAGGCAGATACCTTAACCTTTTGGAGACATGTGACTTGTTCTGTTGATTGCTTTTATTGTGTGTCTGAAATCCATGTTTGGTTAATTCGCTCAGTATATCGCAAGATAATTTTTCAGTATTTGTAACGCAGCTTATAGGATCTCTGCACGTAGTTTTCATATTCAATTCCCTTCATTTCTGTTTCACTGGCTCCAGTGTTAACATCATGTAATGTGAATTCAATTTAAAATGAATGCAGCATATGAACTCATGCAGCGATCCACTGGAGTGTTTACAAAATACATATAAGATTATACTGTGGCCATGAATATATTGAGCAAGAAACTGTTTCAGCATTTTCTAATTGACCAGCACCCAGTGTACCCCGAGGGCTGTTATTGACCCAGGCCAAGGACTCAGTGCTCTCTGCAGCCACTTATCCACAGCAGTGCGCAAGCAATGAGTGCCACAGTGTGCTGGTGCTGATAAACTCTGCTAATCCACTCAGGGAGCCCAACACAGTGCAGGCCTCTCTTAGTGCTCAGAACCAGTGTGCCACTTTATCCATGTTCCTTCTAACAGCACAGATAGCAGAGCGCTGGGAGTAACAGGCAGGGATTTGTGATAACGTTCACTTTTTAAAATCTATAACCTGTTGGATTGTACCCAACAATTAATAAATCTGTCACCGGAAATGTTCTGTGAAATTAAGGGCTGTCGCCTGTGGATATTACTGTTACGGTGACATATTTTATTTCTCAAGGCCATGACACACAGGCTGACCTCAAATAACACGCACCAACAAAGGGCCCATCAATAAAGCAGCAGTTGAACACACAACAAAGCAGCTGACGGCCAGCTGACATACATGTACGTTCTGACATGCCAAACGCTCTCTTGCTGTAGGTAGCTGGAAGTCAAAGCAGCTCGGAGGATGAAGGCTCATTTATGCGCTCTTGCTTGAACTGTTGGCCGCTTTGTTTCGTCCACCTCAGTAAACTTTCAGAAATCATGAACAATTACAGATTACCAACTAGCTCACTAACTAATTTGACTGCAACACATGATTAAAATGAGACTATGCCTGCTAGTTCCACTGACCTAATATGATACTGGACATGGTAATATCCCTGAGATGCACCATAATTGGCTACTGTGTTCATTGTTGCTATCTCAATCAAACCTGTTTGTCATTCTGTGTCTTTTTATGCACATGTGTGACTGCGTTTGTAAAAAGATCATTGGATTTACCTGCTGAGTATTTATATTTGAGCTGCTGGGTGATTGCACAATCCTGAGCAAAATATGAGTTTGCTCTTTGGAAAAGTTGGCCAGGACTCTGCTGATGCAGCATTACCAAATCATCAGTATGTCATGGAAGCAATAGCAGCGCTTTCAAAGGAACCAGATGAGCTGTGATTGGCTATGATCAATGTCAGTGCCTTTACGCACCCGCTGCTGCTGTGATACCGGTCCCCTCTAATCTCACCCCATTTCCAAGAGGGCGACAGGTCACATAGATACTAAAAGTGTCATCACGGCCTCTGCAAACTGCACACTTGACCACACTTAAAGCAGCACATCTTGTTTCGCAAAAACAAGAGCGCTTGGTGGCGTTTAAGTGGAAACTGAAAGGTTATAAGTTGCAGCCAAAGTGCACCTGGCTCTGCACGAGCTGCCTGGGCTGCGTTATGTGTATTGCCACCCGAGAAAAAGAGAGCACAGACCTCCATCCAGACCTCACTATATAAGTCAACCAGCAGGAAATGAGACAGCCTGAGGATATTGTGAACACAGATCAATCAGACTGACGCTGGTTTGGAGCAGTGGAAATACAAGCGTCTGCACATATCAAAGGCAGTGCTCTTTTACATCCCAGTTCGTTTATATTTGATTTAATTAAGTATAAATATAATATAAATGGTTGCAAGGCCAGCCAAAATGTAATCAGGCAAACATAATTAGCCCATTTGTATGCTTCCTGGATACCACGAGGACAGAAAAGATGACCATATAATGGAAGTGATGGTGTGACTGCATCCTCTGTCACAACTTACCAAAAAGCTGAGACAAAATTACACGTAAATTGAATGATAGATACAAATGTTCTCAGAAAGCATTGTTTGTTTTGTCTTTGAATCCTTCTTTCTGTATACTATTATCTATGATGCACACTTTCCACACACATATTTGAAACCGATGTAACACTTCAAATTGTGAAATTGCTCCCCCATTTCCAGACAGCTTTGCACATTTTTTGAAAATTTGTTGTCTATTTGACTGCAATATCATTAAAAACTTGGACGTTTTCCACGGTGTCGCTCTCCGATCATTACATTCAAGGGAGATAAAGCACTGTCGACTCCTCGCTCACAATTTTTCCTGTGGTTCTTTTATTGATTTATGTAGCTTTGGAGAGATGTGTTGTTTCAGCAGTAGGGGAAATACACTGCTGGAGAGACACCAGGAGAGGTTTTGATCACCTCCACAATACTGAGAGGTGTAAAGTCAATGGGGTGTTGGATTTAGCAGGTTACTAGTTCCACAAGAACTTGTTTTTTGTGACACCAAATCCTGTGGTGGGTCACCAAAGTGGGTCAAATGCTGAGTGTGTGACGTGTGGTGCGGTTAAGGGCTCGTCCACATGTATGAAAACAATCTTTTTTTCCTTCCGTCTTCTTCAACATCGCTTCAAGGATATTTGCATCCAAACCGATCCACTGAAAACGACCAAAAACTCCGTTGTTCCTATTCCAGCCTATAGGTGCCACTTGAAATTCACTAAAAATGGAGAAGAAGAAACGGAGCATGCGCATAAAGCCCGGCACTGTAAACAAACAGACAGTGGAGAGAGAAACCAAACACAACAAGAAGAATTCGAGAATGGCTAGTGCAAGGAAACCAGAATTGTTGCTGCTGCGACTCGAACTCAACTACAAGGAGAGTAAGTTGCAAGAAAGGCTCAATATCTTCTGCAGCACGAACACAAGCATGTAGTCCGCCATTGTTGTTGTTGTTATGAGACATCGCAGGGTTCAGAGGTCGGAGGCAAGAGGTCGAGGGGTGGGGCGATGGCGTCATCGTTTCAGAAAGTATGCGGATTAGCTGTCTACACGTAAACGCAAGGGCAGCGTTTTCGGATTTTTCCACCTTGAGACCCGGTTTCAAAAAAGTGTGTTTTCAGGCGCTGCGTTTACAGGATCCATGTGACGATCGGCCAAAACGATACAAGAAATGTGCATTTATACAAAAGATCATTTCTATGTGGACAGGCTCTTAGTGTCCACGTTTTTGTTGTGGTCGCGGTCTTGCCTGTAGTTTCACTTACTTGTTCTCAGACTAAGGTCACACAGTCACTGAAAAAACGATGCACTGAAATTCGTTTGGTTAGAAGGAAGCTCCAGCTTAACTCATCAGATTTCAGCCTTATTAAAGCATTTAAAATGCAAAGTTTATTTAGGCTGGTGCATTCATATTTTTTCTATAAAGCAAAATATATGTGTAGCAGTGATGTGTTTATACAAAGAACCGACTTGAGTTGTCAAGTAAAGTAAAATGTATTACCTACTTAGAGGATGTTGAGTTTCCAGCTGTGACCTTTTGTTGGTTTGTTGGCTGGCTTGTCAGCAGGATTGCATAAAAGCTACTGAACAGATTTCAACGAAACTTGAATGGAGTCCTGACCCAGAATAGACCCCATTAACTTTTACTGGTGTGGATTCAGATAAATGGAGGGATCCAGGATTTTTGTCTCACTTTTTTTTAACACAGAGAGGGTATTTTTCAACATTTTTGTTAATTTTTAAGGGATTGGTTTGTGGATCTTGATGGAAAAAAACAGGCGTATTCAGGTGGGTGATAACTGAGTAAGGGCAATTTGATGCAGCAAAAAGAGGACTGTCTGGCCTTGGTGGATGTATGCACTCTAAGTGCCAGTCTGGTTAATACTGTGCCAAATCAAAACAAAAGGAGGGATAGGTAGGCAATAAGAGACACCGAGATGCTCAGCAACAGTACTGAGCACCTGTGTACCGGTTACCCTTTCAATATTAAAAAATACATAATTTAAGTGAAAGTGGGGAAGGCTCGGAGGATTCCTTTTCATCTTGAATTTAGATCACATTCGCCAGCATTCTGCACTGCTGTGGAGACATGAAGGCGAGGAGGGGTCCTGTTAGCTAATATCTATGTTCTGATGTCCAGTAACAGTATTACTGCTATTTCTGAAGCGTGGTGTATAAACAAAGGAAAACGTTGCACTGCGTTTGACACAGATATGATATACATGTAGTGCAGTCCAAAGCATCACAAAGTATGGCCTTTAAAATTCATTTTAGAGTTGCAGCTTTGTATTCGATTGTCTCTGATAATAGTATAAGGAATTTTTAGTTTTAGTTGGACTTAGCTTTAAAATGAGCCAGTAGCTGTTTATTTAGATACCTTGCATGTTTTGCCAAAACAGAAATGATGTATGTTCAGAGGAGTGGTAATTAAAGGGATTTCTCAGATGGAATATAATGGAAACATTCGTAATGAAAGCTGGCACCCGGTGGTTTTGTTATACAGTAGCATAAATGTGATTTATTCAAAGATGTACACACACACAGCCTTGTTAATGCCTCATACTGTAAGGACAAAACACATTAATCAGTCTTTCTGCGTTAGCTGGTGTTAGCCTGCTGATTTTTAGCTGCAGTCCTTTGGCAAGATGCTCCAAAACAAACGAAAACTGAAGAAAAACAAAACACAAGACAGTAAGATGTCAGTGAAAGCAACACAAGACAGTGACCATGCCTACGCTGACAAGATCAAGTGGAGCCTCGGGAGGAAACGAGAGATTGATGCAAAAACACAATGGCAGACATCAAAGATTCAGCACATGCAGCAAGGCAAAGCACATTTCAGCTGAACTAGATTTCTTGTGCTCTGGCTCTGTTAGAGGGTTTTATTAACTTCCACAAGTTGAACAGTGAAAAATGAGCTTTTAAACTGAAAAACCTTGTTTGACTTCTCAATCCCACCCACTGGGAGAGGTTTAGTGCACGGTCCTGCTGTCTGACCCACTGATGGGGTCATTTGTTTGTTTGATGTGATGGTGTCAGTGTTACAGGCCCGTGGCAACTCGGTTTGCTGTAGTCCATAAAGTAAATAGAAGGAATCAAAGGAGGACAGTAAAAAACTCTAAAGAAAACAACACTCGATGTTCATTCGTCACGGTCAAGCATAACAAATCTCAAATGGAAAAGTGAAACTCTTCAGTAGGCAGCACTCCTTAAAGTTTTGTTCACTTTTCTAGTGTTTTTTTTTCTTTTTAAGTCTCCTGCGGTCCTCCTAGACCCCTATTTTTGGCCCTGGTTTTTTATCATCCTTTTTTTCCTGTTTCCCTCTTTCCTTGCAAATATCCATGAAGTTAAGAATATTGTTAGAAAAGCGATAAGGGACCTTTAGGCAACAATTTACTCAATATAGCAAGTAAAGAACTAAGTCTGTTATACCATGTAAGTCACAGTTGGAGATTCACTTGCTGAGGTTGTTTGATTAAGGTTGGACACGTTGATCTTTTTTTCCCCCCTTACGATTATGCTACGTTTGATCTTTTCCATACATCTACTGTACATGAAAAGGATTTGAGGAGCCAAACTATCAGAGAGGAATACTTGGATGAGTTAAATTTCATCTAGGGAAAAAGCAATTGACAGAAAATGTTTCACAACTGTTCTTGAAAGACTGTTTTTATAACAAAAGTCTAAGTCATAAAACGTTTGTTAGCAGCTGCTGGAGAGCAAGGTTGTTCAAGGGCAGTTGTTGTGGCCACGTAAAAAATGAAGCAATGTCTACTCAACTCCTTCTCTCTGGTTTTGGTGTCAGTGTAAAAAATATAGACAGAACTTCTGGGTCTGAATATTGAAACCAATATGGAAGTGCCTTAAACATGCATTCAGTCTGTTGGCCAGCAGGGGGCGTCTCAAAAAGAAGTGGGTGATTAAGCTTTTTATAACCCCAGTGAACTGTTTCTTTATGAGTTTATTGTTTTAAATTGTTGGTTTCAAGTCCTCTTCAATACATCGTGATGTTCACTTGATAAAATATGGTCTCATTTAGAGTAAAATATAGACGATAAAGCAGGGTACGCTTTAGGGCGTGGCATGTGATTGACAAGTCACTACCAGCTCCACCGTCTCATCCAAACATGGTCACTTCTTGCTCCAAATAACCAAGATGGTGTCAGCCATAGTGCCAAACTTTAAAACGATTGTCAAAATAAATTATAATAACAATAACAACAATAAACTTACAAAATAACACAATACATTTAAATAATCTTGTTTTTCAAATCCATTTGATCATCGTTAAAGCTCCATCTTTCGAACTCATTTCTGTCCGTGATTACACCATTAAAAACCTATTTTCTTAAAGAAATGTGTAAAGCAAAAAAATGACTATACCTTTGCTATGTATTTATTAAATTATTTACCTACATTGCGTCACAACCCAGAGAAATATGTCATTGTACGCATTTGCCTCTTAGTAACACCAGACAATTCCTCAGCAAGTGAGGAATGAAGTTGGCACCCATTAGCCGGCTAATGAATGCACCATCAAACTATATCTTTTGTCATTTGTTTTCATTGAGTGACCCCTATAGTTGCAGAAATTACATATTGTGCATTCAAAGCTGTTGAAAAATCTGTAAGTTTCAGGATGTTCTAGAAATGAGTGGATGTCACCTCAGAAAATGCTTTAAACAAATTGATTGAGGTTAGATAAAAGTAATAATTTATAATCAGCTCTGAAACCCCAGCAAGGAGGATGACAGGAAACGTTGTTAGCAGGTCAGCTCATTCCCTCCTGTATACGCTGCTTCCTTCTGTGCCTCTCTGGTAGGGTAATAGAGGGAGGTCGGCAAGAGGAAAGTGAGAATCGAGACCCCAGCTGTGCCCTCATCCAGGCAGGGACTCCTAATCAATACCAGGCAGCCGAAAGAGGCATGTTGAGAGCAGCGCGGGTCAAGGTCACAAATATCAAGCCAGTCTGGAGTGCTAAATTGAATGTTGGGATTCCAGAGGGTCTTTGGGTGCTGACCTATCTGAATGAAGAAGAACAGAAAGAATCTATTTTATTCCTCACCTATGGCTCAATAAGAATTTACTTTGGGTTTCAGCAAAAATAAGTTATTAAAGAAGTTTTAGACTTTTTACTCTCAACACGGCAGCATTTGGTTTGTCTCAGAGGTTACATGTGATGGGAAAGAGCAGACACAAAGAAAAATAATCGCACTCAATTCAACTCTCCCTTCATTCTGACTCGATGTCAGTTTTTCAAACACTCACAGTCCCTCTGCTAGCTGCCATTGGCATTCAGATCACACCAGTGCCAAACGCACTCAAGATAGCTCGAGGGAATCAGGCTGTCCTTCAGGCTCTCGTCAGTCTGCCTTAATAATGGGATTTCCACACATTACATACAAACTCAGTGGGCGCTAATGTGGGAGAATAATATTTTCCAGGAAAAGGTGCACTCAAGTCCCAAATTGAATTTACAACATTACATTGACTTTAAAAAGAGGCTGTGGCACGTGTAATGCCCAGGAAATAATGGCGTGCTCCACTGAGCAGCCGAGCACCGAGCAGAGGATTAAACGGTGGTGCCGCTCTGGATTTTGCCACACACTGGGCCAGACTGAGCACAGTTCAAATATTAACACATGATTTTTAGCTGATCTGCTTACTGTAAATATGTTGTGGTCGAACACTTTAAGTGCTAATACCCAGAAGCACACCGGGATTGGAATTTCTGCTGTTTTGGCTTCTTGCTCCTCATTTCCTTCGTGTTTCCTGTGCTCTCACCTTCGCACAAACACACACACACACACACACACACACACACACACACACACACACACACACACACACACACACACACACACACACACACCCTTGCACAATCATTAGTGGCACAATGTTTGATGAAATTTGACAACGGCTGAGTTTGCTCAGCGATCGCATTAACACATGGACATTACCTGTCTACGAAGCTTTGGCTCAAGCATCGCACAAATCATGTTGCATAAAATATATCCATTGCATCCTAATGAGATCCATCATCAGTCGAGGTAGAAGGAAGTATTTGTCCAGGTTGTTCTGAATGTGCATACAATCAGCATAGATATTGCCTGAATCGACTCTGTGATAAAGCATTCCCATGTGAAAATGTCTCGATGCAGCCTTTTATGCATTGTTTTATGAGAATGGACAACGTCACTCATGCATCTTTCATGTCTCACTTTTGGATTCAAGCACGACTTTCGTGCTAGAATCGCACATGTTGTTGTATACATGAGCAGATGTGCTGTGTTTTCTTTTTTTTTTGTGGCGCTGTGTCCAGACACCTCCATTTGCTCTTAATTTGGGAAGAAAATCCCACTGAGGTGATTGAGTTTGTTTATTAGGTCTATTGCCTTCCAAATTTAAAAGGGGAGGGAGACAACCGGAGGAAACACGAGACAGACAGACATCCAGTTTGTCAACTAAAATATGGGCTACACCGGTCAGACAAAACTGGCAGAGAGAGACTTTATATCAATGATGTCAGTACATTTCTGCCTGCGTATGTGTCTGTGTGAGTATCCTGAACTGCTGAGTGATCACTCTGCAGCCCATTACTGGACAATGAGACACCATCACTGCCAGTAATAGTTATGACTCTGCTAAAAGTTACTGTGCATTCTTTTTTGCACCAGTATATTTATTTAGTCATATGAGAAATTGGTCCTTCAAGATATAATATGTGAGAATTAAAAAGGTCTAAAACCGACTACACCTTTTAAATATCTTGCTGAGTTGTGTACTTTATTCCAAATGATTTCAACAATGCGCAAACCCAGAGAAATCCCACAAGTTTACTCAAGGTAATGGTGTGTTTCATTTGGACTTCCAAAGTAGGAATAGCTTGGAGAACGAGGCGAAATCTTTAAAACATGACCTCATCTGTGAGTATTTGTGCCCACCCATTGGTATATGTCTCCAGATTAGAGTCGAAACCAATGTAGCTCCAGGTGTTTATTCCTCCAGAAGGTGTGGCTCTGCACCCAATCATTAATTTTTCGTACCTCACCAGTAGTTTTCAGGTCAGAATGTCCGTCAGCACAGAATATGTGTCATTATGTAAAAGGAGGCCTGTATATAAATTTGATGATGACATTCATAGTAAATGTAGTGCTAACCTCAAAGTACATTTTATAGCAGCCCTAGTGCTTTTTAGGCTCTCAAAAAATTATTAGTATGTTGTTAGTATTTTGCCTGTCATACTGCTGTTTCCAAGGTCGGGAATGAACCTTCAAGCTCAATATAAGTATGTTGTTTGTTCCCCTCCAAGTCTGTTGTATGGGCTCTTGTCTAAATTGTAGCCTCTGTGTGCTGCTGCAAAGCACATTTTTGACATGTAATCTTGTTCTTGTTTGGAATGTCTGATTTCAGAAGCAGTGTCTCTTGTATAGCTGTCAGATATGTTAAGTGTTAATTTGTCTGTCAGTAGTAGTCAGCAGTTAGCATTTGGAAGCTGCAACCATTGGGGCCATCAGTGAGAAGCCTAATCACCTTGTTTTGCTTTTATTTGAGGCTTCAGCTGTGGCTCAACACCACACAGAAACAGTCTCAGTGAATCACAGTCAGTGTTCCTCCCAAGGTTAAGAGCCTCCCTTTGGCCTGCTGTAAAACCATCTTCAAGGATTGGACACACGTTTTATGGTATATGCGATGACCAAGTTGAAGCACTTCAGCCATAAGCTTAATTGAAGGCATGATATACTGTCATTGTGAAGCCAAGTGGTATGCCACGAAGAGAGAGAAAAATGACTGAAACTTCACGTCAGCCTTGTCATGCGGAGTCGATTACCTGTTCTCATAGAAGATATCATGCATGAATGAATATCTAATCCAGATGATCAAAGAGGTTTGGTGTCTTGCTGTCAGGTAGGGGTGGGCGGTATACAGTATACTGCTTTTATCACTGTCACTGGTCTCATGTTCTGCAATTAGTAGAAGTATGTTAATATAATGAAAATAATGTGGTTTCAATAGCATGCAGTAAAAGGGCTTAAGACGTGCTCATAGTTACATCCACTTACTTGATTTTCCGTGCTAACCCCAGTAGCTCAATTAGTTTGTTGTTGCATACACATACCAACATAAATTTCTTCATTTACTCCCACCCTCTGAAGAATTGAGGACCCAGTGGATTAACTTTATTTTTGATCAATGAACAACATCTGGAAATCTCAAGCGAAAGATGAATCGTTACCTGAGTTCAAACTTGGAAATTTTGCTATTTTCCGTCTATTGTAGCACGTCGGAGTATTTTGTACTAAGGGACGGTCGAGAGTAATTGTGTTTCCGATGTAGGAACATTTTTCACATTGCTTTTTATAGAAAGTATTACTGCAAAGTAAGCTCAGCTGACACTGCCGTATATAAATGCAGTTGATAGCATTTTTTTTTCTTTATCTTAAGATATGTTCTCTTACATTGCCAATAGAGTTTGAGTGGGGTATCCCTTTAAATTTGATAGTGCCCTGCTATAACAGTGTTGCCGCACAAAAAAAAAAAANCAAAAAAAAAAAAAAGACACAAATTTTAGGTCATATCGCCCACCCCTGGACGTTTTTCCAGTCTGTCATTCTGCACAAAGAAACATGCGTCAGAGGAAGCTTTTCTAAAAATGTGTTTCTCAGATTCAAGGACTCCCCTTCCCTTGCATTATCCTTGCACTGTGTTTTGTCAGTGTCCATTGGTGGCAGTTATACAACACATTCTCTAAACAGTATGGTCAACAAGCCCTTCTGTCTGTGTATACTGTTCTGGGTCAAGGGCTCAGTTCAGGACAATGCTGTCTTGCTCCTCTCACATTACTGTGCTTAGTTACAAAACAAGCTGATGGCATGGCTTTAGTCAGGGTCAAACCCTGCCGTCCATCTCTTAATATCAAATTCCATGTTGACTGCAGAGAAGTATGATTTAGCTCTCATTATGCCTCAGTGCAGGTAGACAGTACATGTATATTACACTGGTCCAAAACTGTCATGGACTCCTCGTACCAGAAAGATGGACGTTGTGAGAAATTTGGCTTCACATTTCACAAGCTTCAGTATTTCTTTCTGTGTAATGTAGCAGTGCTGATTGGTATGGCAAGAGTTAATAACAGTTGGTTTGGTTATTGTCAGGACTTTCTGTTTACATTCCCCACACTGGCAGATTATAGCCACTAATGGCTCCGGCTGGACGCTCTGTTCCTGAGAGCCACTTCTCTATTAGACTGATTATTGGGACTGAGGGTGCTGCCAGGCACTGGTGTGGTAAATGGCGTATCAAATCTGATTTGCTGTATTTGATCTCTTTGGAAAATCTTCCATTTTCTCAAACTAAAAATGTCTGAAGACGTCTTTCATCCTGAGCTGTTGACTGTTACAATAATTAAATCTAGTGGTTTCTATTCTGCGGTGTAATTTTACAGCTTTTAATGCCTCAGCACCGTGGCCAGAGGAATTTTGTTTTCGACTTGTCTGTCCATCCATCCCGTTCTTGTCCCCAGGATATGTATAGAACGCAATGCGGGAGTTTCTTTAAATTGAATGGCATTGTCCACTTGTACTCAAAGATGAGCTGCATAGACTTTAGATGTCAAAGGTCTGAGGCCAAGGCCACTGTGACCTCACCTGATGGAGGATTGTGTCAGTGCAGAAATTATGTTCACCTATGTGTGACAGAGAGGTCAGTCTCTTCTTGGTAGTCATGCTGCTAAAGATTTTGTAATAACAAGATTTCCTGGTTCCTTTTGCTCTCTAACGCTGCGCCTTCATGTATCAGAATAATTGCAAAGAGGAAATATGTAGGAAAGGAGGCACTTATAGAGAGATGTGCATCCAGTGATAAAATAAATGTTTCAGTGATACCTCATTTGTCACTATTAAATTGATCAGTAATGATGAATACTTCTTTATATTTTATTGCAAATAAGGATGACCTTTTTCAGTGTTTTATTTCTTGTTCTAAAGATGATGTTATGTATTGGTAAATTTAATTTAAAGGCATGCTACACCTTTCTCTTTTCAACAGTTTTTTACAACAATGAATCTCTGGAACATGTTGATATTCATTCCTGAATACAACATTTGTCCGGGGCATAGCCACCCTGATACAATCACTGGCCCCCACACTTGCAATATGGGCAGTAGGTTACAGTGCATTAGCTATGCAGTGTTTCTGGCTCCGAAGCACAGCTACTGTAGTTGTGCTCCTCTGACTGCAAAGTTTATTTCAAACTGTAGTTGTGCTCCTCTGACTGCAAAGTTGATTTCAATGCAGTAAAACACTAAACTGGAAAAGAGTCATTTCAAAATTGGTCATTTGTGAATTATCTTCCCATGAATTCTAGTCCAATATTTTCCTCTTCGTGTTGGCACTGAAATGTTTTCTGAAGTGATTTTTTACCCTCAAAATGCAATATGATGTACATACTTATACTATAGTCCTCAAAATGCTGTGGCCCTGGCAGGGCTAGGACATATGTTCTCAGTAATTCTAAATTCCTGTCTAATGTAACATTTGACAGAAGCGCCTGCATCAAATAACAGCACAGATGCTCTAATGGAAACCAAGCAGCATAAATGCATCATTTTAAAAAGAACTGCAACGAGTATTTGACTCCATACAAGGGTATGTCTTTTGGCAGGAGTTGTTTAAATTCATGGCTGATTGGGGCTAAACCTGGCAAGGTTGCCGTACTTTGTTCGGTGTCATTCCTGTTTACCAATTTTGTTTTTTCAACGCTTTGAGCCGTAAGTTGGAGTCACAGAAAACGTTCCAATTATGCAAATAGGACACAGGCTTATTAGCCTTGAAGGGTATGAACGGGGTTTGTTTATAGAATGTCAAATACACAGACAATGCACTGGTAAAAGGACTATAAGCGTGTGGGCAATTATCTTTGAAAACAAAAACGACTCATTAAATCGGTTTTGAAATGTATTTATCAGGACCAATGTGTTTCAGAAAAGATTGGAGCTCTATGAAGTCGCAGTTCAAATTCCCTCTCTCATAGTTCCACTATGGTTTAGAAATGCATTCAGATGGATGTGGAGGAGTGATGATGACAGGAAAGAGGCGAGCGAGGCCCACTTAAAGGAGATACCATTGCTTTGGAAATATTAGTGCCAAAGGTTATTCAGAGGTGGCGGAGTCTCTCCTGAAATTCTTTGGAGGTTTGTAGTGCTGCCAGTGCTTTTCAAAACATCCAGTAGATGAGAGAGGGACAAGATGAATAGTGGTGAGGTTTTTCTCTGAAACTAAAAAAAACTACAAACTATCTTAATACAATCTGAATGATCACAGAACACCAGGAATACTGAAAATGAAGGCAACATGTTGTGTGCATTAAGTTAGAACTTAAAGATTTTGCCAATTATTTGATTTGTCAAAATGAATCTACAGTTTAAATGATAAGTAATAATTTATTATTACAGCTTCACAATGAATTTACTGCTTTTTGTTGCCTTCTGTTGTAATAAGTTAATTATCTCTTGTTGGTTGAACAAATCAGTGGATTAATCAATGGTTAAATGATAATGCAAAACCATTTTAAACTCAACATGTCATAAATAGATAATTGGCTTGTTTTCAGGAACTGAGTTGCTTGAGTGAAAGTTTGAATTTGAAATTTTCATACTGAACCGTTTAGTGCAACCACCTGCTGTCTTAAAGGTAAGAAGATGATTAATTCATCTAAAAGCTGCGGTGCATTTGAAAATGGTTTGCAGTAATTTAACCGGAGCTCCAAAGCACAAACGTATTCATGGCTTCTTCTGGCTTTGTGCATTTACATCTGTGAAGATCCCCAACTTCTTATCGGCAGTTCTTAGTCACACACTTTATGGAGGACTTTCAGGGAGCAGTCCGCAGCTCAGTGCAATTCCCTAATTCATTCTCATCACAGTAAGTGAAAGTGAGAGGACATTTGAGTCCCCTAAAGGGAAAGTCAATTAAGGAATCCTGAATGATTTATTGTCCGTTGCAAATTCATTTTATATTTCCCATCTGACACCAATTTTACAACTTATTTTAATTAAGCCTATAGGTTTTATCATAAATGCTTCTGCAGCACTGTGCGGATGTCTGTCTCAGCAGCCACCACTAAAGAAAGCTTATGACAACGTAAAACACAGATTTATGATACTTGAACTGTGAACTGTAATCCATCAATCTCATATACCTCTGACAAAGGAAACAACTTGATCCTATCAAGTTACGTCTCAATCGATTGGACAAATGAACTATAAGTGAACAAAGTATGAAGTGCAACTAATTTAGACCGAATAAATACCACTCTGGTATGCAGATAAATGCTACTCTTCCAGGAGACGTTCCAGAAATAATTCTACATATACTAATGAAAAATGTACTTTGATACTTTGAGTACTTGATGGCAACTTATTGTCTCAGTTACAGGGTTTATCTCCAGGTAACTATAGCAAAGCGGTGTGAAACAGTAGATGTGTCTCTGGGGCTGAAATAAAAAATCATGGCATAAAATATTATTTAATTTGAATAGTGAATGTACAACACTGCCTGATGTGAGCACACTTTGGACTCTGTGTTAACCTTAAAGGGGCACTTCAGCAATTCAAGAAGAGACAAATTAGAGAAAAGAAGACACTGAGGCCAAGATGTCTTCTCTTTACACCCTTGAACTTTTTTCTTGAGCTGAAAATCAAACATCAAGACAAACAGTTCAAGGGTGTAAAGTCAAGACGTGATCATCTTCTTTTCTCTTGTAGAAAAGTACCAGGTGTACAGTGTGAAGTGTATTATGCTCAGCCTCAAACTTGTTTTGAAACTTCTAATAGTACAGATATGCCAACTCATTTGTGAGTGTGATAATATCAAAATATCAAGTTTGTATTTCATGTAAACCCTAGCCTTCATGACGAGAGGTGGAGGCGATGGCGGTGGAGTTATATGCCAAACCAGTGACCTCAGTTCAAGACTGTGTTTCAACATTTGTAAGCGTGACACCACTTGATATTTTTAAGATGATCTCTGGACAATTTCCAGCTGTGATTATGTTGACCAAAGCAGATATTTTAACTCGAAACTTGATCTTCTCCTAACCCTAATCAAGTGGTGTTTTTTATTTTCACCAAAACTAATTAGACCATGAGCACAATGTTGAACAAGAAACGTGACGTTGCAACATAAATAAATGTAAAGTTTCAACATATCCGTGGATGGCAGGAATGTAATTTGCTAACATGAGTCCGGCAATTGGATTGTTTACATGCAACCTTACTTCAGTTTGAACACCAAGGGAAATTTGTAAACAATACATCATGTAAAATTGTTGTCAACTAAGAAATTAATTGCAAAAAAATGCAGAAACAACAAATTTCCTAGTTGGAGGTTGAATAATTGATCTATCAAACCTTAGAATGAAAGTTAGACCACGAGGTACCAATAACTACTCTTTAAAACAGATTAATCACAGTCTATCAAATGTCTCCATGCTCCTGTAGTGTGACAAATGGACCTATTAGGCGCTAATTAGGCCCAGATTAAGGTGATGGAAAGCAGTGACAGAGTGAAGGATGTACTTCCACTGTGAGGAGAAACAGGGAGCATGACTAATAATGTTTTTAGCCCTTAAGTCTTGCTCGTGACTGACAGTTTCGATAGCCTCCAGTGTTCAGCATCAGTAGAGATGTTTCCCAGAACCCCAGAGAGGTTATTCTCCCAGGGTTGAGAAATGAATTAAACTCAGAAAGAGCCCCCTAACAATGGAGAAATCGTCTGAACAGTTGTTTGTCTCTGCTAGTGTTTGTGTTTCACAAATGTAATAACTAAGCAGGCTTCTGGAGCCTCTGTATTATTTGTGTTGGGAGGCCTGAGGCAGTCCTCACACTGACAAATTGAGGCACGAGTGCACACTCTGTTTCAGTATTCTGTCGCCTCAGTGTGTTCTTGCAATGATGTAGGATATTTGCATTTTTGTGTTATAGTCAGCATGGCCTCCTGACTAGTTTCTGTTTTCCATTAACAGCGTGGCAATAGGTATTTTTATTTATTGTGCCCAGAGGATGAATTCTATTGATGTTGGTGACCGCTGCGCCATCATGTTGTTGATATTTTGGGTTTTAGTGACATTTTCTGACAGGCCTTTTATGGATTGTTATAAAATCCGTTTCAAACGTTCTTGGCTCCCAGAGGATGAATCCTAATGACTCTGGCGATCCTCTGATTCTTCCTCTAGCACCACTGTGAGACTGACAGTTGTGGTTTAACAGACCTGCCAACACTCTCCAGGAAACTGTACATATGTCATGTCTGTCAACACACTTCATACAGTTTCACCCACAGCATGACAACCCACAACCTGATTCAAGGAGTGTGTTTGCAGCTGCCCTCTTTACAAGCAGACGTCCTAGCTGTTGTCAGGGCAGGACAGTCATGCTAAAAAGTGATTATTTTGCCGCGTTTATATACATATTCATCCGCTTTTTCCTGGATGAAGCAGTCATAATGTGGAAGTAGACACAACTTTATGTTTGTGGGACTGTCTTGACAACTAATGGACAGATTGCCATTGAGTCTGGCACAGACCTTCATCTTCCCCCAAAGATGAACTGAAATTAAATGTGGTTATTGCAAATGCTGCTAACACACTTTACTAATATGCTAAACATGCTCATGATTTTATTCAACTGGCTGCTACACATCATTCTGTTTGTATAGTCATGTGAGTGTGTTAGCATGCTGATGGTAGCATTTAGTTCAAAGCACCTCTGTGCGAGCACAGCCTCACATAGCTGCTAACATGGCTGCAGACTAATCTTGTTTTCATAACCTAAATTATGTAAATAGCCTGCATGATGTGCTACTGAATGTTGGAGTTTGATTGTGTATTACCTCTACTCTGATCGGTGTTTCACTGTACCATGTTCCATTATCTCCAATTGTAATTGAAAAGAGATGAGTATAGATAATAAGAATAAAAACTCAACATTAAATAATTGAACAGAACATTTTCCTATAGTACATGTTTGACCTTTTTGCCCTTGATTAAGTTTTGCTCCAACAAGATGACTCTGAACTTTTTTCGCACTGTGACAAAATGGTCTTTCCTATAATAGTACCTGTGCCAAATGAGCCTATTTAGAAATATTTCTGCTGCTCAAGTGCTGCAGCTGTGCAGTGTGGTGAAGTGGCGCCCCTTCAATGAGTCTGCCTGCAGAAATTCATTATCTTGAAAGCAAGCGTGGCAAAGACCATGGGCAGGTGGTATGGGTGATTTCACATTTCTCCTGTGCCCTGTGAGTGAAGATGCCACTTTGTATTACCTCTCTGTAGCAGAAGAGCACACTGGCGTGGTCTGTCCAACTGTCAGTGCATCTGAAATGAGCTGCTGTTGATAGTCAGCTGATTAGATGAGGAGCTCTAAAGTCCACCGCAGTAATCAGTCTTCACTTTCTAATGGCTACGCAGATTGGAACTTAGTAAGAGACAGATTCATATATAAAGGGCGGAACAATTAATTGAAATATTATTGGAATTGCAATACTCAAATCTTAAGAGATGCAATTTTTTGATGAAGGTAAAATGTGTCACAACATTGCATTATTAATGAAGCATTGTGTCCAGGCCTACAAGTCACAGGAATATAAAAACACAATCACATCATCTTAATTTTCATATTTTTCAGTGAAAGATTAAATGCAAAACTTTCCATTCCCGGTAAAACATTGCCTCTCAGTGCAAGTGCAAAATCACTCAGACCACTGAGAACGACACAACTGTGGTCATTTCACCTAAGTATTTACCTCAGTAGCATGTCTTCATTATCTGATGCTCTTTTACTTTTTCTAAATTCCACATTTGTAGTACCCTCATATCTGTGTCAGGTTAGGGTCCAAGCAGTGCAAGAATCTCTGATGTAGCTGCGCCTGATAGACACTGTTCCTGTATCTCTGTTTCCCGAACGCTCACAGCCTTCTAACATAAGAAACTGTGTGTAACACTGCGATGAACCGCCTCACCAGAGTCACTGTAAGCATGCAGTGTGTCTTGCTATATTTGGCTCCACACATGATGGATCTCACGACACAGATGTTATCATAGATTTTCTCACAGTTATCTTGAAAGCTGTTTCCTGAACAGCACGACAACACATTTGAGTGTGCCTCAGGTGTACATAGGACAGACGTGTAGACAGAGTTCATCACAGGTGGGAATTTGTGAGCAGCCGTTCACCATCGCTCAGTCAACTCTGCGCCTCAAAGACACACAGACCCACTCCGTGCCCTCTCTCCCGCTGATGCAGGGTTGGCACCATTAAAATCCACTTTGCTGTCCTGGACTCTTCTTCCCATTGTTTACACTGGCGCAGCAGAGTGATTGTACTAATCAGATGGTGGTATACACCCTCAGACACCAGGCGTATCTGCTGCTGAGGAGTCAGCGAAGAGATTAGAGGACGATACGTCCCAGCTCCCATCGCTATGAATGGGAATCCAATTTCATTTCCGATAAAATGCATTATTTATATTGTCTCTTTTACACAAACATCAATACAAGGTCTTTGCGTTTGCAGATAAATGTAAATGTTCAGTGGACTGCATTTTAATTTGTTCCCAGCTGATGCATCTTGTAGAAATCTGTGCCGTGGATGCAACAATACCATCCAGCCAATATACCGGTAAATTAATTTATGGATATGTGTTGTGTGTTATAGACATTCAAAAGAATGATATTGTGGTTTTTTGTTTATTTGTTTTGTTTTTTAGCTATGTAGCAATGTATTAAAAATCGTAGAAAAGCATGCGGCGCACAAGTCAGTGATAAAGAAGTGATGATGCGGGGGGAAAGTAAATGAAAGAAAAGGAAAGCCACAATATGTATGTTTCTAGTTATACTCGGCCAATTTAAACCTGGCCTCAAGCAGTGGAGATGGAGAATGGCAAGCACGGTTTCTCATTAGCTAGGTGTGTTTTCCGCTGTCAGTGGATATGTAAATAATGAACACTGTGGAGAAAATAATAAATGAATTGCAAAATAATAATAATCAGAGGTTGAAATTGAAATTTGCTCTTTTTCAGTATCATATCTCGGTCTGCCAGTGCACCGTAGTGTAATATTCCAGACCAGAAATTAAATACATTTGGACTAGCCAAGGGTCGCAATCTCGTCAACCGTGTCCTAGACCAGGATGTCATTATTCTGCTGTATTTCAGGAAAAAAACACAATAAATGACGGTGTTTATGTCCAAGGACAAACAAAGTATTAATTTATTTTTTCAAGTTCACCTTGTTAGCGTAACTTTAATACCTGTGTTGAATGTTTCTTTACAGTATATATTGTATGAGAGTATGGAACAGTTTGAGACATACTACTATCTTAAAATCCAATGTAACATTTTAATAAAGACATATGTAGCCTTTTTCACACCAGGGTCCATGTTCTACTTTGATTGGTGGTCCTTATCTGTGCAGCCCGTGTCCTTTCACTATACAAGGTCAGCGGTTCTTGGCTGATCAATGAGAACCATAATTTAAAGGGAATAGTAGCAGTTGTAATGAACCACATTAGACATGCGATGATGTGTTGAATAGGATTTATAGTAATTGGATGTTGAGGTCCTGTAAGGGATGACTAAAGCAAGGAGAGCTTAGATGAGTGACAGTAATTGTTGTGTTGGGATCTGCGATATGTAAAAAACTGAGTCAAATGTGTTGGTTATTGCACAAGTATGAATTACATTTCATTAAACATGGGATCTCCACTATGGAGAACTCAATGACTTATTACAGTAATAGAAGGTTATTTAAAAAAGCAAAAAACATCTGTGTCTGAAGTGTACAATAAAGTGCACTATACAGTTTTTAACATTTTTATTTTAGTGTATGAAATCTGTGTGAACAAAATATAAATTATTGTCCACTGTACAACTACTGCTACTGCTACTAATCCTGTTTTGCCCTGAGTCACATTTTGTTTGTCGTGCTAACTTCACCTGGCAGTGATGAAACCAGATGACATTAAAATTGTACATTTGTGTTAGAAGTTTAAATTTACTGCTGACCTTCAGCTAAATTAGTGAGTTTCTCTGGTATAGGGAGTCAGGGTTTAATGAAGGAGCAAGTGGTTTTGAAAACAGCGCATGCATTCGTCACTGCATCGTTTCTTGATTTACAGATCAGATCTGGCACTCAACAATGTCTCCTGCTCGTTCCCGACCTTGAAACCAAAATTCAGATTGGAAATTGTTTGTGAAAACATCCAACTCGTAAACTACCATTAATTACCAATAATGGTGGTATCACAGATTTAGTTATCACAAATCCATTGTTTCTGGAAAGTAAAATGTGAATTATTTCCATCCGTACTTTTGTTGTGGATATAAGTAGATAGTTAACATAAACAGCTGGTGGCAGTAATTCTCTAGTCAAGGGTTTACTTTGAAATGGGTTGTTATAACATTTTCTGCACATATTATTGCTACGATAAATCTGGAACAAACAGCAAATAAATAAAACAAGAAAATGAAAAAGTTCAGGTCAAAATTCCATTAAAAAAAAAAAATACTTTGTGACCATACACCTGCACATTCCCATCAGCCTCAGCAGCACTTGTGTTATGTGCTAGCATGCTAACAAGCTAATTTAGAAAAGTTGAGCTTGATCAACATTATACATGCTAAACTCATCATGGTAGCATTGTGATTGTGAGCAAGATAGTATGCTGATGTTAGCATTGAGCTAAAGGCACCGCTGTGCCAGAGTCCAGCCTCACAGAGCTGCTAGCAGGGCTGTAGACTCTGATTGCATAGTACCTTTTTTTTTGTTGTTGTTGTTTTAATATGCAGTCACTATCATTGAATTTGCTGTCCAGTACTATTATTGCTCCCAGCAAAGACTTCAAAGGCCAACTGATTTAATCAAAACTTATTGGAAATGTGTTCCAGAATGCGGGCAGAAGGAAAACAGTGTTGTACTCCACGAATAGACAATCTTCCTGTGACACCAGCAATCATTGTTTTAAATCCCAAATGATGTATTTCCTGCAGCATTACTCATGTTATTAAATATGTTCTTTGACTAAAAACAAATTCAGGGTTGACATGTACACTTTTAGTGGGAATTATGTGTATGATATTTGAAGTATAGAGGCAGCAAGTTAGTTTATGATGACATTAAATATTATGTACCCTTTTTCGAGAACTACTTTCTCCTGAATGAGGTCTTAATGCAAATCTGTTATTAATTGTCCAAGTCATTTGTCTGAAATGGATGCAGTTTAAAACGTTGATGTCTGTTTTCTGCCCCTTGTAATATTCACACCCATTAACAAAGCCATATTTTCCACTCACATGACCAAATGACATTTTCCAATTGATTTTTATGGTTGCAGTCAACACTGAGGAGTTTAGCCATTATTCTGAATGCCATATTTGTTGCCTATGAAGGTTATAATGACTTTTATTAAATGGACTCTCAACAGAGGACACAATGCTAGCCTGCACACATACATCTTGTGGTGTTAATCAATAGCTGATGTGTTTTGCATCTCAAACAAAGACAGAATGTCAGCAGATATTTACTTGCCAAAAGATATTCATCAAATTAAAATCACTGTACTGATGTGTTCACAGAGGACACTCCTTATTTCCCATCAACTTGAAGTTTGTCTAATTAGTGTTACTGAGATGACCTGATGTGTTACTGCTGAAAAAGTCATGGATGGACAAGAGAAAATTAGCCCCCTCTGAAACACCTCGCACCTTCTCTGAGTGTACGGTGTCCTGTCAGGGACGAGGGAGCATGTTCTCTGCCGCCACGTGTGCACAGCAATGCCAAATATTTTTTTTATTCTCTCTTTACTGCAAAGCCTTGAGTGGGAGGCTGTCTCCTGCAAAATAAGTGCATGATGGCAGACCTGTAAATGTCTGTGAATCACTGCGTCATAAATCTCTTAACTTCAGAGGGGAGAAGGAGGATGAGGCACTATCTCATGAATGACATGTCAATTATTCCTCCCTCCCACCACCACCTATTTTGTATGTGGCTACCCGCCATAAACACCCCAACAAACAGCTATCACTGACATCTTGAATCCAAGCCTAAACACATTTCTCATCACTGGGCAGACATATGATTGATGTACAGTCCACTTCTCCTCATAACCTGGGGCTGGGATTACTCTTGATCTGAATAATTCATACAACCTGTTTGTAATTTTAGTCAATTTAACTTTGAGGCTCGTGCTGCTGTTGAATTAGAAGACCTTGAGTCACCGGCCACTCGTTTCTTCTTCCGCTTCCCTCTGACATGCAGACAGCTGTGATTACAATTAGAGGTAATTGCGTCTTTCTGAAATGGACGTGGGAGGCTGTTAATATTGACCAGCCAGCAGGCCGTTTCATCCGGGGAGACATCAGAGTCAGCCGGCGAGGTGACTGGTGTCATAGCAACACCCCACATCAAAACTACCCCCGTCTAAAGGCTGTTTTTAAAAAAAATTGCTGCCGTTTGCAGTTCCCTGTAGGTATGTGAGATGCTTAGCTGTCATTTTGTTTGCAATGCTGACAAGGGGAATGGAATTCACCAAGGGGAAATTTAGTGACTTAATATTTCACCCGCTCAACCTTGCCAAACAAAAACTCTTGACGTTTATTCGGCTGTGATGCAATTACAATATAAATCTAAGTCGTGCTGTCAAAGCTATTTAAGAGCAGTGGATTCTGGACACTTCTATGATGTGTCAATTCCAATGAAGAGTTGTTGTTAAGAGGAAAACGAGTGTTTAAAAAAAGTAAATCTGTGCAATGTTGAGACTGCAACAAGAAGTTTCCTCACACATTCCCCTTGACCACACTTCTTTGGCTCAATATTAATCAGCTCTGAAGCAGCTGTTTGCTGTTATTGATCACCAGTGTGACACTGTGTAATGTCCTGTGGCTGTGATATGACTTACAGCTCGAACAGGAGGAGGGCCATTTGGGTATGAAGCATAATTAATATGTTGATGATGGCATATTTTATCCCCCCCATACCCACATTTCTGCTGAGACAGTAATCAATGGCTTAACCAGTGGAGTCATATATTACAGGACAATCAATGCATTTGTACCTCGATTCAGTGTCCCGATCATAAACGAGTGTTGGAGAGCGAGAGCTCGCTTCAAAAACATGCAATCACTGTGATTTTTATTTACATTTACAGTCGACGACTCTTGTTCCTTTTCTTGTCTCAAGAAACAGAGCAACAAAGCCCCTGAGCAACAACAGCTAACACTGGGCAGCTCCTAATCTATCATTCACTTAACAGATGAAACAGTGTCCAGCCCAGCATCCTTAATACCCGGGCACGGATACTTTCAGTCAGTATTAATCACAGGCCCAGGTTGACAGAGAGAGAGAGAAGTCATCCGTATTCCCAGCTGCCTTTTCAGGAGCATCGCCCAATATGTAATTTGATACACAGACACCGGAGCACCTATAACCTTGCCCGAGGGATAGAAATATGTCATCAACTTTGACAGGAAGTCTCCGTCAGATACAGTCACAGAATAAAGTATAAACAGATAAACAATCCTATTACCCTGAACAACTCTAGGGGACGATTGCTGCGATCTCAAATATTTATAAAAGGATGTCTTTGAGAGATTCAGATTCTACTTCTTTCAGCGTTTTTTATTAACCAGTTGTTTTTCAGCAGATGAGGATACATTTCAATCCGTTTTTGTGATGTCAAATTTAAACTGTTCTGGAGATCTGCGTGATGTTTTTTTCTAACCCAAGCCAAGTGCTTTTTGTGCCCAAACCTTTTTTTGATCCATTGTGTCAAAAGAGAAATAGAAAAAATTCAACCTAAACAACTGTCTTATCTGTGGTATTAAGAGATCGAGTTTTAACTTATTTTGTCGAAACTTATTTGGTCAACAGTTATTCTCATGGATGTGTTGCAGTTTTGTAGCACTGTGTCCATTTTAAGTGGATAGTGTAGTCCAGAAAACAAAAAGCTGGCATCACAAGCTAGACAGGAGCAAAGCATTCCGGGTTGAAAAATAGGTGTCATGACCTGTCTTCACACACGACACACAAACAACCCATCGCATCAGTAATGCCTGGGTGACATGTACACAAGAGTGGTGCTTAGCCCCAAGGTCAGGCCACAGCCTTGAGTCACCTCTGCAGACCCCCCACTTATAATTCTACTGCCAGGGGCCATGATTTAAGACCACACTGTCACTGCTATTCAGAAAGGTGCAAAAAATGGTTGTGATGGAGGCTGACTGAATGCTTGGAGTCTGTGCAAGAAATCCGAGTCTGTGCAAGAAATCCGAGAACAAAAACTGCGATAGAAATTTTGAAAATGTCAGAAAATGCCAAATGCCCGTCTTAGTTCTGACTTGAGCCGAGATGATAATTAAGATGTCTTGTGTGTGAGCGCGCATGCATGTTTGCAAGGTCTTGACTTGACTGTGCATGGGTACCCGAGCTTTTCAAAGAACTTGTTGCCAGTGGTGAAGTCCTGTGACCCGCGTGTCTGAGAATCTCTACAAAGATAAATTAGCTACCTTGTAGCCCTGACAGCAGCCAGTCATCATCTGTTACTGTGAGGCTCATCCCTCTTACATCTGTCGATGACATGAAATATTCCACTGAAAGGCCTTCAGCATCTGACACTCACATAAAGGCTGTGGTTAGGAAACATTGACAGCCTGCCGAAAATAATATATATGTCCTCCCTCACAATAAACTGTAATCAGATGATTAACGAATACAAGAAAAACAGCACCCAAAATCTCTGCAGTAACAGAAAAAAAGTTTGCTTGTAGTATGTTACATAAATTGCAGGCAAGTAGGAGAAGAAATAAGCAGATAAGCTTTCATATTTGTATACAGATAATGTGAGGTCACAGTGATGGAAATTATTGTAATTTAAACATCCTGATAATCTGAAATACAGGACAGATGGTCGTGGACATTCATGCAAGTCGGACAATAAAGCTGTTTACTGTATCTTACGCCATCTGCGCTTAGAATGTGAATTTCAAGGGAAATGAGGGAAATATTTCAACTAATGGTACAAGCTCATGTCCCCAATGTTATTCTTCCGCCATGATGCAGCAACACTGACACACGTTTCACTTTTTAGATTTAATAAGGCATACTTGTTATCCTATCTGCCAGCAATTATTTGGTGTCCACCTTATGAATGGTAAGTCCAATATTCACTCTCATTTTAGCTCAATTTTGTTCACCACCAACGCCTTAGAATATTGCACTGCATTCTTTATTACTGCTGAACAGCTGCCTGCTGTTTATCTTGCAAGGCAGCTGGATTTGTGAATAATAGTATTATAATAATAGTGTCGCAAATCAATCCTGCCAAGCTTCAAGCTATGCATTATGGCCGAACACATAGGCATTGTTCCAGTCAACATCCTTTGAGGAAGTACTGACAGCTAGACCCGGAGGTGCGGCATAGTTAATTCAAAATAATGCTTGAAAATAATAATGGCAGATGCTCAAGAGGTTAGCATAACTGCTATAGCATCGTAACTGGAGTGAATATTTAATTGAAAGTGAGCAAAGAATGTCACTGAAGGCGTTTCTCATTGAAAAAGATACCCCCCCCCCCCATCACCTGCCAAGTGTTTTTTTTTAAGTGTCCGCCTCTTTTCAAGATGTTTTATATGGAAAAAAAATACAAACATCTGCCACATCAGGTTAGCCTGCTGTTGCTGAAAATGGTGAGAGTTCAATAAAACAGTAAGACACTGAGTTGAACTGAAACTGCAGAGTTTAATATGCGTGTAATTATTTGATCCACAAATCCTTAAATAAACAATATTGACCGCAGTCACTTTAAACTTATTTTAATTGGGGCATACTATCCTGGACCAATGGGTATACCCAACTGAAAATATTGGCAGTTTCATATTCTGCACATATGGTCAAAATTATGTAATCCATTTTTGCTGGATATATAGAAGAACAACAATCTGGGCAGCATTATAATTCTCACAAAATGTATTTTGCAAAAATGAATTACATCCAAGTTGCATATCATTTGCTGGAGATAGAATGAAAAAACAACTCACTTTTCACCTTCATTATAGATCTCTTATCTCACACTAACACAAAGTCGCATTTGGCATCTTCCTATGTTGGTCTGAATTTATTGACAGGCTCTAATTTGTCATTTCCAATCACTGATTACTGAGTGTGATCAATGTTTGCCCTCAGCTACTTAGCGCCTTAACAGACTGAGTGCAGCTAAAAAAAATGGGAACACTTTTGTCAAGGCTCTGCATCAATAGCTGCTATTGATTTATTGCTTTTTCCTTTCTCCTTTTGGGCGCTCATTCTCTCCACAGTAATAACACACACACACACACACACACACACACACACACACACACACACACACACACACACACACACACTTTACTTAAGCAGGAGCCACCCTGCTGAGTCATTTGACATGGCAATCTGTCCTGAAGTCTATTAGGACTGCCAAGTCGACAATGTCAAATAAGGGAAGCCGTAGTTCCTCAAGTGTTGCACTCATTCAATCATATTAAACACTGTTTGCTATATTTGCTTTTTGCTAAAGAGCATGTCGGTCATTAACACTTCTAGTTTATTACATTTTTTCGATGAATCAATCAAACAAACTTGTGGGATACTAACCATCATACTGTGATATTTCGTGGCAGATGAAAAATAGATAACAAAGGGGTCTATCACAAGTTTATTCTTAGAGTAACTTGTGACTTTTGTTAGAAAATTGATTGTCATATGAATTAACCTCAGAGCAGACCCAAAATACCTACGAGAGTAGGTGAAATAAAGATTGAAGAAGCAAAATTCTGTCAGTTTATTTCAGCTTGACTTTGACATTTATTGTTCACTGCCATGGTCTTTGTTTGACAGAAAAGCGGTGCTGTTTATAGCATTTTGATAGAATTAACCAGTGCTGTTCAATCATAAATAATACTTTTTGTGATTATTACTCAATATCTTGTTTTCCTTGTGAAATATTCAATATGCTCTGCATGACTCATTTGTACAATAATCAATGTGCATATAAGGTGCAAATGCATGAAAACGGATTATTCATTTTATTTATCAGAGAATATACATTATTTATTCCACCGAGAAGTCCAATCATTAGGTGTGCATAATGATGCTGCACTTCAAAGGAGAAACAATCCCTCATCTGTCTGTCCTGACAGCTGTTCAATACCAACATCCACAGCAGTGACAAGATGATAAAGCATCAATGTTAATAATGGACAGTGCCAATATGGTTGTGGTCTTGAAAGGCTCGGAGCCTACAGTACACCGCCACATACTGAGAGGCTTATCTCACAAATTAAATGTCCCCAGGGGGATCCTTTAGCATTGTAACCCCAGCCTCGCGGCAGTCAGCCCTACCTGTTTTATATGTGACAAGTTGCAGTAGCTCATTTTGTATGTATAAGCAAATGTGTGCTCAGCAGTACTTCCTGTCATCTTCCAGTTTCCAGAGCAAACTATTCTGTAATAAATGTTCTGATAATTATTAGCTCGTTGAAGAGAAATTGGTTTCAGCATGTGGTGGACAATGCAGAACTGCTAAAGATTGTTTAAGGCAGTGCAGACAAAGAAAAATGAAAGAAGCAAATTGTTAAACGCAGAAACGCGGTCAACACTACGTGTGCACAAATACAAGGTTTGGACCGGCAGCTTCTTCTTCTTCTGGAAGAATTCAACACAACTGACAACATCAAGGTGTATGGAAACTGTATAGATAACAAGTGGAGTGCACACGTATTAAACACAGGATCTGCTCATATTGTGACATAGTAAGCACACAGTGATCTTGCATGGTACCACCACAGAGTATCGGAAAGTTGATGTTTCATCTGTAAAATGTCTGATGCAGAACACATCTTTTTTCTAATTTATTCAGGGTAAATGTGACATTATGTTGCAAGTAAAAAAAAAAAATGTGTTAAAAAAAATCATATTGGCCAATATACTGTGAATGATTAAGTTTTTTCATTTTGTGAGGAGCAGCAAAAAAAGCACAGTGGATGCAGCCGGCATGCCTCTTCTTGACGGTTCATTCCCTTTCTGTTTCCCAACTTATTTGTACAGGAGAATCAATTTGAACCGGCTGTCTTCATGTTCCTCAAGTGAGAATAAATAAACATATTCAAAGTGACAACCTGCCTCTGAATGCAGCGTCTATGCTGGGATTGAATTGGCGAATGGCAAATGAGACTGGCGCTCAAATGGCAGAGGCCCCCGATTGGATGACGGATTGGAACTGACCCTTATTTTTGATTTTTTTCCTGAAGCGGTTTCTTCGCTTCACACCTGATGCCTCACAGCATCTCCCTCCTGTCCACCATTTGTCCTCTTATATTAAGAGAGAATGGAAACAACTTCAGCTGTGATTTTATTCACCATTAGAGGACCAAATACTTGTGTGTATTACAACATAAAGACATATATATAATCTAGTGTTATTCAAATCAATTTTGTGTTATCCTGTATGTCCTCTACAACATACCAGTAAAAATAGCTTGACCTTGGCATGTGTCACTCAGTTTAGTGTTTCTGAAGGTAATCTATCTATTGATCTCTGTGCTACTTGATGAATGTTGTAAGCCTATACATGGGTGTTGAAGGTCAATAATGACATTCGACTGAATGACTCTTTCATAATGGTGCAGACTTTACAATGTTTCATCCTCCCAACAACGTTATTGCTGTTTCTGTGCTGTTTGGTGAGTTTGCACATTATGTAGTTTATCCCAACTGCAGGGCTACAAATAATGATAATTTTCAACATCGATTAATCTGCAGTTTAGGATAATTTGTTTAGTCTTTTAAAACACCCAAAATGATTTGTGTATTTCCTTTGTTCAAATCCCAGAGACTTGTAATGTACTATAGGTATCATGTATCATAGGATGGCACTGAGTAGAGCGTATACCTCTGCTAATTATAAGTCCCCTTTGTCAGCTTCAAATTGTACTCGGTCATGGATACCAGCCACCTTAATGTGGCTGATTGTTTTGGAAATGGAAAAAAAAATGTCAAAGAATGCCCTACCTCACAATGTCAAAGAAAGTGAGACGAAAATCTTGGATCCCTCCTTTAATCCCTATCAGCATCCGGGTTTCTAACTCTAACCTTATTCCTACAAGCCCCAATATGCCTGATTATCAAGATCCGTGCATTGTTTGAGTCTATTCTGGGCATCGTAAAGTCCATTCAGTCGGTTTGTGTAATCAAACCAACCAAATTTTGCAAATGTGCAAATGTTAAGCATTTTTTCTTTGGAAAAACTACTGAAATAATGAATCTATTTATTGTTTTCTTTCAATTTACTATCGATTCATCAACTAATAGTGCAGAATTACTCAACAATAAATTATTGTAACATAGGAACATGATGCAATACGATATACTTTTTTGTCCCTGCAGGTAAATTTGTCTTGAACTCCAATGCTGTGCACATATAACTGCCTCCACAGTGGAGATGCAAGCAAAAAGCAAAAACATGAACAGAGAAGAACATAGTCACACACAACCAGTGTAGATAAGGAGTAGACAATCTACCTCAGAACTGTATGATTTTTATTCCTGATTTATATTATCACTCAATATAGGAAACATTTTGCAGAATAGTATACAGTATGTTCAATTTGGAATAACAGATTAGCAAAAATGACTGAAAACAGGCTCCCTGACCATAACATTTTAATTAGATTCCTCTGAGGCAACCGGAGTAAAGAGATTATTCCCTGAAGTGTTTGCTCCCGGTTTTGTCTTTATTTTCAGACAGCCTCAGAAGAAAATATGACTGTTCACACTTCAAAGCCACTGAGTTGTTAAACGGGAAGCTGGTGCCAATTTCCTAAACAAATTATGTCATATCATCCTTCCCCCCCCTGAATTAGGTAATAACACCATTTGAGTTAAATTACCTGAATTGAATTGGATTGCTAGCCAGAGGATGATATAGCTTTTACTGTTGTTGAATGAAAATTGTTCCGCAAAGCAAAAGCAAAGCCTGCTGAGCTGTTAATAATCATGAAGTGCACACCCATAAAACACACTGCTTGTGCAGAATTAAAGTAATTAATTTGCCCGGGCTGCCCAGTTAAGGTTCGAGCTAATATTTCACTGTGACAGAACAAGTAAAATATACAATTTACTGTACGTGTACTATTAGATTTGATGGGGGAATTATGTTATTTCCAGACTTGATATCACAAATGTATTTTAACAGTTTTGGCACTGAAGCAAAATCATTGTGGAATGGTTTTCTTTCATTTATAATAAATGACAACATCTTTCTTTTTCGTTTTTACCAGAAACCAACCTCTTCCTCAACAAGTCTAAGAAGTACCAGGAAATGGTTGATATAATGTCATAGCTGCCTGTTATAGGAGACGTCTGGCCCGCGAAGCTAATGAACAGTTAAGTTAGTTTGCTCCTGAGCCTGATCTGTGTGTCTTTAATGTGTTCAATCCAGCAGTAATACATCCTTTTTGAACGGAACACAGCAACATTTCTATTAGCTCCAGAGGTAATGTGGTGACAGGAGGGCCTCTGCATGTTTAAACACGACTTCATCCTTTCACCTCTTGATAGACAGTGTGTTTACGAGAGGTGATTGCTTCAGACAGCGCTTGATACAAACACAATGAGAAGAGATTAACTAAATTCTGCACTTTCATTGCACAGCTGAGCCACCCGTCCTCCACGGTTATCACAGCGTGCCAAAAGGATTGGCTACACTCGGAATTCACTCTTATTCCCATTTTGCAGCTATTTTTGGGGAATAGGGTCACTGGAGCTGCTGTTTTGTTCCCTTGGTGTTTGTAACTAAAAAAGAGGTTTAAAATATTACCTTTATTTGACATTGTGCAACAGATCTGTGGTGTAAAGGTGTGTTATACTTGCTATACCACACCATATAGCAAATATACACCGATCAGGCATAGCATTATGACCACCTGACTAATATTGTGTTGGTCCCCCTTTTGCTGTCAAAACAGCCCTGACCTGTCGAGGCATGGACTCCACTAGACCCTTGAAAGTGTGCTGTGGTATCTGGCACCAAGATGTTGGCACCGGATCCTTTTAAGTCCTGTAAGTTGCGAGGTTGGGCCTCAAAGGATCAAACTTGTTTGTCCAGCACATCCCACAGAAGCTCGATTGGATTGAGATCTGGGGACTTTTGAGGCCAAGTCAACATCTCAAACTCGCTGTGGTGCTCCTCAAACTATTCCTGAACCATTTTTGCTTTATGTCAAGGCGCATTATTCTGCTGAAAGAGACAACAGCCATCAGGGAATAACGTGTCCATCGTCTGCAACAATGCTTAGATGGGTGGTACGTGTCAAAGTAACATCCACAGGGATGGCAGAACCCAAGGTTTCCCAGCAGAACATTGCCCAAAGCATCACACTACCTCTGCTGGCTTGCCCTCTTCCTATGGTGCATCCTGGTGCCATGTGCTTCCCAGGTAAGCAATACACATGCACCCGGCCATCCATTTGATGTAAAAGAAAAGGTGATTCATCAGACAAGGTCACCTTCTTCCATTGCTCCATGGTATACTTTTTTGAGCTGGGTACCTACATTACCCTAAAGGTAACTCAATGTAGCAATGTGTTTAATTGTAAAATTAAGTGGTGTCCCAGCCCACTGACCCTCTTTTATATCTGAATGTCTGTAATGTCGTTCCTGCAGATGTGACAGATGTAATCTCTTCTGGATGTTTGGGGTGAGGAGGTGGACAAAACAAAACAAGCTGCTGTTTTCCCTTGATGGTAATTATGCTCCTCAGATGATCAGTCACAGTGTGCTGATGGCCAGAAACCCTCACAAACCCTGCACAATAATGGAGGTTGATTGAAGGACCCATTTCCCGGGGGATCTAATTATTAATTATCGTCTGTCCAGGAAACTTGGAAGGGTTCAGACTTCATGGATTCTAGTGACCTCACAGACTGATTGGCGGCTGCCTGACGGCGGCTGTTGCTGGTGCGTCAAGTGCGGCCACCGTGTTTGATGCCAGCAGGTGCGATCAGAGTAGGGGCTTGCCACCACAACTGCCAACACACTGAAGAACCATCATTCATAGCTGTCTCACCCACGTAGTTACACACATTCAGAGACACTGCGAGTTTAGATTGTAATGCAGTCACTTAATGCACCATCTGGGCTAAAATTTAACAGATAAACATGACACTAAGTTGTAATGATAGTGTAGCTTGCAGGCTGAAACACAGTATACACGGAAAACAAGTATATTGTGGTACGCAGTGCATTTGTGGTACAGACCCAATTAATTAGCGCTCTATTTGAGAGAGATCTCATCTCTGGCTCAACGATAACCATGTAATTATTCCTAACTGTGTGGCGATGGCTCGTGCAGATATCAGCTAAACTCGTTTAGACATGACACTGGTTTGAAAATCAAAACTGCAATGTTTTATTGGTAACAGAATCTTTGTCGCTTTTATTAATTAAGATGATCTCATTAGTCTTTATCAGATCCCTTAATGATACCTGATCAGTTTTAGTTGAGCTTGCTGTAGCCCAAAAGCTAACTGTAGCAACAGTCATCATGTCTGTCATCATCTGAAATGGATGAAATTAGTATTTGAGGCATTCGTTTTGTCAATCAAAGAAGAAATCTGCTGTGTGGCATGATGTCTCCAATACATGGTGCGATTAGCTTTTTGGCTTTATTGACAGAGCACTACCCACTGAGCTAAACGGCGCCCCCAGAGACTGTTGTTTGAATCCTGTCTCATACCAAGAATATTGGCTTAATATATTTTATTACATACACTGAAACAAAGGTGGCAGGTCACCTGCAGATCAACTATTGTCATTTGGAGGCATTAAAGAGCCACTAAGGTAACAGTGCACCAATAAGACAAACGAGCGAACAAACCCATTTAAATGACGCAGGTTTCTGAGGAATGCATTCAATGTTTGTGAGACCTAAAGACACACACACTGCATTCTCATGAGGAGAGATACATGCAAACAGAATTCTATTTGTGTAGAATTGGTGCCCACCAGGGTGTCTTTTGTTTTGACGGGTCCAGAATACAGATGTGAGATGTTTTGCCCTGATTACCTGACCTACATGTCTTCTGCATTTGTGTTTTCCACCAGTGACTGCACCATCTGACATGGTCGACAAAATAGATGAGTCATCATCACACTTTTGTGTTGGTAGGGTGATTAAATAGGAAGATGCTTTGCCTTTGACATGGTCAACATGGACCTTTTGAAGTCGAACATGACTTGGCATTAATGTTATTTCTGTCTCTTGTGTATACGACTTACTGATAGAGCCAGATGTTAATTTAAAAAGTGCCACTGAGTTGTAACACAGAGCAGCCGCTACAGTGGTAATTACCATCTGCTGAGATCGTACCAGTGTGTAGATTTTTTTTTTCTTCTAAAAATCCTTATGGTGTTGCTATAGCAAAGCAGATTGGTCAATCTCAAGACGTACCATCCCCTCCGACCAAATGGTTTTAGGGAGAATGAAATTATGTAGAGTGCATTAAAATGACCATATTTACGTCTTGCAATTACTTTTTAATTGGTTATGAAACGGTCTCAGTTTAATGCGGATGCTGCTATAAGACCTACCAAAGCAAACAAGACCATTAGTGAGAAGATTGACTATATCTATACAGTTATAATAGTTATTCTTAATGCATGTCAGGGGGCTGGATTCCCCCGCAACGTCATAACAAGAGATTATTCTTCCCTACTGAGCCAACAAATTGGTTAGCTGTAGGCCCCATGTCGGTTCCTCATCGTCATTGTCAATTTACAGTTATTAATCTTAAATAGCCACAAATAGATATCGTACCTCACTGCCATGCATCATGCAAACAACTGAAGAATAGTATTGCCAGATCCAAATCTTTATGACAGCAGGTGGTGGCAGTCAGACCACTTTCATCCACAGGGGTCACCAGAAAGAACATAATGAAAGTTATATCATAGATGCTTTAACTTGATGGTGTGAAACTGAATTGAAAGTAATGTTTATTCACTGAAAAACAAATTTTCTGTCCACATTTTTAGAAATTTGGCTTCTTTTTGACCAATTGGAATTTTGTGTGATCTCGCTAAAATCTTATACATAGCACATACCTGGTTCTGAGGTAACAAAGAAAAACTGTGGCATCACCCTGACTTTTCCCTTATCGCCTTGTTCCGCAAACAGTGTTTGTGCAACAAAGGCACACACCAGCCTGTAATCCAGTTCTGCTCATATTTGGTCACCTGGGACTTAGATCATGCTCATACACGACATTGCCGACTTTTTACAAAATTCTCCTTCATTCATCAAATAATGTGTTTCTTGATTAGATGGGACAGTTGGTGTCACTGCAATAACAAGGAAGCTGTTCTGCAGTATGACTTTCAATGTATTGGTGGCGATTGTAGTGTAGAATTCATCTCAACTGCTCCTTCTGTGATTCATCAGAAATAACGATAACAATCACAATACAAAGCGATGTTAAAAAAGGAGAAATAAAAACCTACTACCTGCTTCACTGATCCGAGAGATTGGCCAAGACACCTCAACAGACACCAGCACCATCCCTGCAATAATAATGGATGGCTTTATTCAAAGCCCCATTAGTGGATGTGCTCGCACTAATAATGGGCTCCAGTTACTTTCTATCCTAGTGGCTGTCATGTAATGCAGCCCCGTCTTTGATCTCTGCTCAGTGTTTGCACTGGACACTCTAATTGGTCTTTGATAGACTTTGGCTTTGATCGCGTCCTGCAGGCACGGCCGCTCCACATTTCTCAAAGAAAAATAAAACCTCATCAGTGGTTTTTATCTTTTATCAGGAGTGTGTGTACCTTTTAGGTGATCATAATCATTGTCCAAAAAAAGTAGAATAGTCAGACCCCATTTAAGCTCACAGTGATTTATAGTGTGGTTTGGGGGTCCGGGTGAAGGGAAGACAATGATGGTTGATTGTGGATGGTACTTCAGAGGACGGTTTTGGCTTCCGCGCCATCTCACACTGCCCCGCTGTCTGCTGGTTACGTCTACCCACTGTTGGAAGAAACCATATTCATTCTTTATTTGAACTGTTAAGACAATGCATTGTCTTCAAGTGGCTCATAAACTGTAAAAAGTTTATAGGTTCACAGACTTTTAAGTCATCCTCCATTCCTAGCCTGTCAGTGCTTTAACCATTCACCTAATTAACCACAAGCTGCTGTATTTCAGGTTTTTCTCTCCGGCTCCTACTGCAGGAAGTACGTAAGAGAGACAGGGAGCAGATAAACTTCTGGTCGGTCTCGTATAATATGTGGAATATAGATAAAATGCCAGACTGCCAGACTTTATCTGATTACTCGCAGCATAAAGGTTAATGTCCTATTTTTAAGAGAGAGGAGGAGGAACAACAAAAATAATACTCAAAACAATTCAGTTATACATTTACTGTGTCACAAACATGCAGGGGTAGAAATAACTGGTGCTTAAACAGGTACAAGGCCAAACTATTTGTCAATAAATCCCGAAAGTCATGCTTTAGTAATAAGAATGAATTTGGAAATTCCAGAGTTCACAGTGGAGAAGTGAGACCAACTGGTCCAGCATTCTGGCACGATAATTAATGCATTTAAAATGGAGTAGATGTTCACAGTACACAAGTACATTCAGTGCAGCCGTAAAGACAAATATAAAGCAATTAATTTCCTTTGTTTCTCTTGAAAATCAGCCAACTCTGTGATATAAATCACAATCAGTGAGCGCGAAATTTATCTTTTGTAATAAAAAGCAAGCGGCCCTGTGGTGAAATGCGTCTGTTGGCTTCAAAGCGGAGGGAGCAGGTTGTGAATTAAAATGCTTGATGTTTATTATTTATTTATTTACTTGTTTGTTCAATCTTTAATCAAAGAGACACATGTTTTGATCCTGTAAAAATCCAGCTTTTCTCTTTACATATGGTGTTCGACAGGTGATTTATCAAGCGATACACCTAGACGTGTATGATTAGTGTGGTCACTGTGGTATATTTCCATCACACCTGTATATAGTACATGTTAGTTAGATTGTGTATTTTCACATTTGTGTTTAATAGAAGACATTTGAACCTTTTTGCGGTCTATTTAATATTGTACAAGAGTGAAGGTTGCAGACCACTGCTCTGTCAAGGACTCAAATCCTTCGACCATTAGTATCTGTTATGGTAATATTGGTTATAGTTATTAAGTTGATCGTTATTCAGAGTTACAGTTTAGTACCTTGTTCTGAGACTGATTTGGTGAATTGTCTGTCTTTTCCCTTCTTTAAGGGTGGAGCCCAAAGGAGATCTAATGTAAATTGGATGTTATTATTTATCATAATTAATAATTATGCCTGATGATCATCAATTATTATTGATAGCCACATTTAGCCCCCAACTCTCTTTTAATGTTGCATGAAGGACTGTGCTAAAATTAGCTGAAAAGGCTATTTTTTTTAACAGCAGGACCTTCGCCTGATGTTAATGACCAGCTTAGAATAGATATAAATTATACAACATGAACAACAGTTTAAAAAAAACATGCAGGCAAAGACAGTTAAACAATGACTGAAAAGGACTATTATGTATCTGTTATATCAACTCACTTCATGTACTGTGCTGACATACATACTGCTGGATTCTCACCAGATATAAAGTAAATCTTAAAAAGAAAATGTGAGCATCTGCCAATCAGCCATGAAGCTAGTCTGAAAAAAAGTTTCACACTCTGAGTGGCTGTCAGATAACCTCGTCAGAAGTGTTTGTGACTGCAGCCTTTCTTAGAGAGCAACCGCAGTCCCTATTTTTGTCAGATGCTCAGGTGCTGATTGCAAGATTGTCGCTGCCCACTGGTCTTTAGAAAGAAACAGGCGAACAGTCTTAGCACAGACACCAACTGATAAGCAAATGGTTAAGAATTGTTCTGGTTTTTTTTTGTTATTTTGCATTTATTTATTTTCCTGGTCAGAGTTAATGACTAAAATGAGAACACATGTCAGGGCCATCCATATGTGTGCGTTTTTTCATCATTTATTCTGAATGTCACTTATTTGAGTATAAATCTGCTTTTGTCAAACACATATTAGATGTGACGGTGACGACAGAGAGAAATGGTTTATTCAGGTGTTACTCTCGGTCAAGGATATTTCTGAGGGAACAGAACACAACTTTTTCTGCATACCAATTTGCTTTCAGAAGTAATGTGTTAAATTTTATTGTACAATTTGCAAATAATGGAAGAAATGTTACAGACAAATGTTGTATTTGGATTTCACCTGCTCTGCATAATAATCTGTACAGATGTGAAATTGATATATACAGAACAATCCCGTTTGCTACAGTGCTCTACAATCAGTTCGGGATTGAGGAAAGTGATTGCGCCAAACTGTTGAATTGAACTGAGAATTGAGCTGTCTCGAGCTGTTTCAGAAGCTTCATTCAACTGATTGTAGATTCCTCAAGAAGTTTTTCACAACAAGGCTGTAACAAGACAGGTGGTGAGAGGTTTTTCAGTCTTGAGAACAGAGGGCTAGGAAGAATAATTTACTCATGTAGTTCCCTCCAGTCTTAAGCCACAGAGATGAGACATCTGGTAAAACTTCCCCTAAAATACATGAAAACATGGAGGTTCTTGTATTCAGTGGCTGGTTTAGAAGAAATGTCAAATGACCTTCATCATCTGTAAGCTTTCATAAATACATTGTTGATGTCTTCAGTGCCCTGTGTAGCCCAACATATAATACTGTCAGCATGCATTAAAGAAAGTCAAAAACCTTGGTCTAAAAGCAACTTCCAACCTCTGAATTTAACCTTAAAATCAATTTAATCTCAACTAATTCTGCTGATTTGTAGGTATTTCAAAACAAAGTCGTGACAAAGATATTTTGTTCACTTAAAATCAAACTGATATGAATCAACTGTTGAATCTTTTTACACCGAGTGCATATTGTCACAAGATTTGAAGTGGAAGGGAAGGACCACTCTATTAAAAATGTAGGCTTACTCATAATGCAACACTCTCCCCAGTGTGTGCATACGTCTCCTTTTAAACAGTTTTGACTGTACTGCAACTTGAATGTAACAAGAATATTTTAAGATTCCCTTTAATTTTTTGGCTGACGCTCCCCAAAACTTGTGATCCAACTCAAGGAGTCAAACTGAGAAGCTGACTGCAGCAAACTTGCCGTTGAAGTCGGTGACAGTCTCTTAGGATAGTGCACTTTGAAGTTGTAGAATGCCTGGGCACATGGGCATTTATCACATAGTAATGTACTTACTATTAATCAGCAAGTTTGGCTAAAAGTCTAACCGGGAAGGAAATCTGTCGCATCTTGAAAGAAGCAGTGTTATTGTTGCTCTCAGCTCTGAGTTTTACAGCTGCTGCATCTCCTGCCAATGCATTTGCGTTAATGTTGTTTAGTCACGCTGCTGGAGGTCAGTATGAGACACTCTTCCCTGATTCATGGCGGGGTTTAAAGTAAAGATGGACATTTTTACAGAGTCTTCGAGAACTCACAAAAGAGCTGAATGAAAGAATAGGGTCAGAAATGAATGCCCAGGCGAAAATGCGTTGAGGGTTTATGGTGAGCAGCACACCTCAACAACATTATGAGTGGTACTAGCTTTAGCATGATCGATATACCCAGTTGACAGCGATTATCAGCCAATGTTGACCAATTTGTGCCTAAATTAAAACATGTATTTTTCTTTTTTTTACAGAATGTAATGAAGACAAAGATGCTATGTCTCTTTCAGAATGATTAAATGATGATGATTGGAAGTGTTTCCCCTCCTCAAAGCTTAAGAAGGGCATTTCTCCAGTTACAATTTTTTGTGATTAGCTGGCTAATGTTCTCGGCCCTCGTGTCATCACTTAACCCAGTCAAAATATTGCATGTTAACCCTGCTAGCAAATCACGTGATGAGCAGTTGTCTATTATCTGTCTCCACTGTTTTCCCCTTGAGCTTAATGCAATTGTTAATCATTGGACTAAAAAAACAAAATGCAATTTCTCTATACATTAATGCAAAACTCTCACCAAAATGCAACCTAGGCTTTTTTTGTGAATGAGACTAAAATTTGCACCACTTAAGTGATTATGATGGCTAAATGAGAGAAGGAAACATGTTAAAATGTCATTGTTTGCTTCACTTGAGTCACAAAATCAACATTTCTTATTCAAAAAGCCAAGGGAGAATGCTTTTCCATCTTCGGCACAGTATGCTATGTACAATACCTTGAGGGCCGAGCGTTTGGTCAGTCAGCTCAAACAATGTTCAAAATCCCTCTCAGAGACCCACTGCGACCAAGAGATAGATCAAAACCAGAAAATAAGCCAGCGCGTGTTTATCACAGAGGCTCTTTAGATCAGTGCCCTTTCAAAGCAGCTTTTGTTTGCCCCCACTGGGCAATCGAGGGGAATTAGATGTCATTCTTTTTCTCAGAAATAAACCCGCCTGTTTCTGAGAGTTAAAGCTTTGTGGGCAAACAGTAAAATCAGCAGCCACGCTGAACGGAGTCCCCCTTCTACACAATGGGGATTACGGTGATATAGCTGCAATAACACACAGGGTTGTTGATGTTGTGGGGGTGGATCCAATATATCCAACAGACTTTGTAATGTACTGATATGAAGCTGAACGATCTTGACTACAGCCTGTTTCACTAACTTAAAAAACCTGGAATGATTGCTTTAGTGCTCAAGCTGAGATTGACCAGACTATTTATTTGTAGTCGGAGTAATTCACTTAAGTTGTCTCAGTTAATTGAACTGAATATGCAGTAAATATGTCAACTTGACTGTAGCAATACAGTCGCAGTATGTTTTAGAACCGGTTCCACTCGAGCCATTATTTGGTTAAATTCTTGCTGGAAGCTCTGTCCTTGAAACGTCTGCGGCCATTTCTACAGTGACAAAGCATTGTCTCCCTCAGTCACTCAAACTGTCTGATGACAAACACAAGAGCCGGATACAATTTATGGTCATTCGACGTCAAAAAGTTGGTTTGCACTTATCTTTTCCGAGTGACCCTGGTAGACATATACATTATTGTATGCTCCAGTTTTCTTTTTTATTCATTTTTCTGAAGCTTTGTAGTTTGAAAAATGACGTGAAATGGAGATGGGGGGACATTTCTCTTGAATTCTGTTTTTTTGTCAAATCGTGGGAACAAAGTCAGCACTTCTCTATGAATGCTTTGAGAAAGAGCTTTTTGCACGTTTTCTCACCAAGAGCAAAAAAACCAAGTTGCTGATCAACATTTTTACATTTTAGTTCGTTTATAGCGTTAATGTTCGATTCAGACTGACAGTCTCTGTGGGTTTGCATTTGACAGTGTTGAGAACCAAAACCCATGATATGGGTATATATATATATATGATGGCTATGATTCAGTATAATGGTCAAACCATGAAGCTGCCAGTTCAAGATGATGAAAGTGAATTCCCCATTCTGGGACATTTGTGGCCGTGAAAGATAAGACTTGCACGTACGTTATGAAACATCTCACAAAAGCGAGAAACCTTCCTTTGTGAAATATTTGAAAGAACAGCTGTAATTCGACTTACCAACTCAGCTCACACTATTACATTTCAGTTGTTGAACTTAGGAGTCATTTAAGCGTTTTGTGAGATAAGAAAAACACATTGAAATAGTCAAAGTGTAAAATGCTCCAGTTGGTCTGTTAACGTCAGAGGTAAATGTTTGACTTGACTCAGGGACCATTGTGCAGGGTTTACTCATAATTATCTCTGTCTCGACTCAAGGTATGAAGCCCCTGTTGGGAGGCCCATTTTTAAATTATTCAGCTTTAAATTAGGTTTTTGATTATCTTTTGATATGAACGGTATGAATTATTTATCAAGAGGAGCGGGAACTTTGTACGGTCTCTCGAGCAAATGTATTACTTTGTTTTCATTATGAGAAGCTAAAGCGGGAAGGCACACAATGCTGCAGGATGGCTGACTGATTATGTGATTCATCAGGAATATTTACAATAACAGTGTGAAAACTACGACCACCCTTCAGCACAGGTACCAATACTTGGTACCTGTGCTGAAACAATTCTGTCGGTTGTACAGTAGGATGTGCTTTCACTCACTATAGTGTTGTAATTCTATAATTAATCATTCATTTTAATAAGGGCTGCATATGAATCATATCCTAATCACAATATCTGTCAATATAATTACATTTGAACTATTTTACCATATAATGCAGCCCTAAATTTTATATCAGATCATACAGATTAAACAGACTACATCAGTCATTTCATTAAGTGCCCACATTTATGTTCAAGTGACAAATCCACCCCAAACCCCAGAAAGGGTTATTATGAAGTGTGAAAGAAAAACAGTGACCCGGATCTTCACACACAGAGCCTCTGTAATATCAGTTTAAGAGTGAGATATGAGGAGCTTCAATACCCTTGATTTCCCTCCTGATTGCATCACACTGATTGCTCAATAGTGCACAGGCACTCTGTTATTAGCGTAGTTGGGCCAAAAGTAATTATGTCGTCAGCCAAAGCGACTTTTAAATTTCAAGCAGACCAGGCTCCGGCTCGGTGCATGTTTTACAGTGATGCAAATGTTCACGTATCATCTGTGGCTGGGCACAAATTGTTAATGAAGACATCGTCCATACATTTAAAGGCCTGAACCGGAAATAAGGTGTAAAATAATTTGCACGGGTCAGAATTTGTCGGAGCACATCCAATCAAAACTACAATTCAGGTCTATAGGAATCCAAACGAGTTAAGTGTTGCTCACTCGTAACTAATTAGAAGAGGACTTTTTCCCCTTTTAGTAGTAACATTAAAGAGCTCCT
Organism: Diplodus sargus; assembly: GCA_903131615.1. NCBI lineage: Eukaryota > Metazoa > Chordata > Actinopteri > Spariformes > Sparidae > Diplodus > Diplodus sargus. Next base: position 7,229,930 of record CAEMYA010000010.1, read on the forward strand.
CTCCCTCTCCCATCTGTCACCTTTAAAACCGTAAAAGGCACGCCCGATATATCAGGTGTGACAGAAGGGGGAAGTACGGTGAGTGATGTGCGATGTGCTGCGGGTCATAACTCATCCTCTTGTCAGAAACTTGTATCTGGACATGCCCGTTAGAGTTTGTTGCTGCAGGTAAGACTTAGGGGCAACATTAGCCAGTACTGTCAGACGCGCAGCGCACGAAGCTCTCCGCAAGCATTCCTGACAGAGAGACGTTTCAGGATGAGAGTCTCACATGGCGCTGTTACCCCTCATCTTACCTGATGGTCTGAAATGAGTGTAGAGCAGTAAGCCAGGGTATTGGTTTCCAAATGAGTCTAAAGCTCTTTAAATGTCATAATGCTTTAATAAAATGGCATTGAGCATTTTTATGGGTGGAAGCGTTGCAACAAAAACACTTCCCTACTCCATTGTCTTTAATCTTTAAAGGATGCTTTAAAAGACTCATAGGGGGATGCTGGTATGTTTTATGCAAACCAGATATCATAAAAACAACATTAATTCAATGAATTACAAACAAATACACCCCAGTGGTTTTCTGCATGTTGTGTAATTGCTATCTCCATGTGCCTGTTTTCCAGCAGGGGACACGTTGTAGTCAGAAATGTCAAACAAGTTGAACTTTTTTGTCAAAATGCCAACAAAGATCTTAAAAGTCAACAATTCAAATTTTTCTAGTTCTTTGTTGTATACTTACTTTAAGCCTTGGATGTTAGAAGTAGGGCGGTGAATCTTTGGCAATTGGACTCTTGGGTGTCCAATTTGATTGGAGACAATTTTCGATTTACAATTGGTTATCGATTGAATGAATAGTAACGGGCGCCATTTTCAGGCTTTTTGCTGCTGTTTGTATGAGAAACAGCTGGAAATTAGGATAAACAATCTGTGGCCTTTTTATTAAATTAACAGCAATAATTGATTTAAGTATAAAGCATGCATGCGTGTATTTGGCAGAAAAATAAGTGGGTGTGCTCTGCTGTGTTATTAATGTCCAGCTTTGAGAGCAGAGTTTTTGAAGTAAATCGCACTGAGCACAGTTATTTTCTTGCACTACTGTCATAGCTCAGTTCTACCTTTTCATTCTGTCAACATCCAGGTACTAATTAGCATTTAGGAAAACAATGTTTGACAAGTGTGAAGAGATTTTGAATCGAGATAACATCATGATCATGATTCTTTGGTTAATCTATAGTTTTACCCGTCACTGATTAGAGAGAGACTAAAATGATTTTCGTCATCTCTCCTTGTCTGAATCCACTTGAATTTATTTAATTAATTTATGGTAAAAAAAACGAAATCCTGTTGGTAATATAAAAAAAGGCAGAATGTGCTCAACTCACATGAATACCCAAATACTGGGTGCAAATCCTTAATGTATTGACTAAACAGAAAGGTAAAGACAGCCCTACCATTTAAATATTTAGTCTCCTGTGTGACAGCTCCTGCTGTGTTGCTGTGATTTTACAGGTTGCATACCGTATATTATCACATTCTGTGCTTTTAAAGGTTGTGGCTCTCCCTCTTTGGGATGCAAACGTCGTGCTGATTGTGGTTACCTATAATTACCTCACCTGTTGATATTGATTGTGAAATTGCCAGAATACACGCTGAAGAAGGGCGGCGCGCCCGAAACTTTCCTTGTCGCAATGTCAGCCACTTAAATGGAAGTGCTGCCCTTGTCTTGTCTCTCTTTTCTTTTTTGTGTGTGTGACACTTTGTGAGCTTGGCTAACCACATCTCATAACACCCGTGTTATTTTTATTCAGGACTCGGTCAATGTAAGTTATCAGCGTGCACTGTGAAACATACTGGACAGGGCTTTGTCATCGTACCCGGCTGCACAATTAGGAACAAACAAATAGCTTCTGTGCCCCGTGTTCATTATCAAAAAGTAGTTGGAAAGAAAGACGGATCACATTTTCAAACACTGGGAGGCTAATGTTCACTTTTGCACAATAACAGGCCATCCTTGACGATAAGAATCGATCCGTGTTGACTTGATGGATTGGGTGGATACCAATGCAACTGCACCTCTCCCATGCAGACATGTTCGGTTAATTGAACTCCATCTTCCCCTGGCCCATTCCCCACCCTGCATGCGTAGGTTAATTGAACCCACACAGACCGATGGCTCTTCTCAGATCTGCACGTAAATGGGTCGTAATTCACGGCCATGTGGCAACTTTATAAGAGCAGTCATGTCACAGGTGGGTGAACCGTGTTTTTTTTATAGAGCCTTGTAATTGTGGGATGGTTAACCAATGAAGTGACAATCTTTAGCCTCTCACTCATTCAGTCGTTTGCATTTATTAAGCGCTGCCACAGGGTTCTGGAGAGCAGATTCAATTAATGTTTAAACACATTTTCTGTAAAACACTTCAGTGGAGATGCAGTGATCGCACACAATGTTTTCGAGGCTTTTAAAGTGAATGCAGAGAACAATTCAATTAGAGCTAAGGATTAGTCTCGACTCTTTCAAATGTCTACATTTGTGGTTTCATGCCTATAAAACACAACATTTAAAGTGTATAAGCTGCCGTTTCACCAGCTTTTATCCATTGTAGAAACCTTACAAGCGATCAAACCTTTTTTCAGTCTATGATCCAAAATCCACATGGGTCTGTGTCAAAGAACAGAGCACACGCCCTACAAAATCAGTTTGACCCCTACACATTATACAGAGCTGATCATGTAAAAGGAAAGATCTCATTGAACTGATCTGCGACACTCAGATCGCAGTGAGGTATTCAGAGACTGTTTGACACGTGGCATTTCAGACTGACGGAAATTAACTTGCGTCGTATTGATTCTGCTGCTGATGGAAAATGTGTACCAGAGAGAGTGACTTTTGAGTGAAACAGCGGCAGTATGTCTTCACAATAATGACTTGTGCAAAGTCTATGAAATGCCAGGCCACAGGAAGTACTGAGAAGTAAAGTGTTCAGCCTGTCCTCGCCAGAAAAATGGTTGTATATGTTGTGTGTGCACACAGCTTATAATGATGACAGACCCTTTCAGTCCAGTAAGAATTGCTCGTCTGGTGCGTACGGCAAAAATGTTTTCTATGTTCTGGGTTTACTTACTGTTCATGCGGCCTATTGAATATGCGCAGTAGTGTTTCTCGCACAGTCTCACCTGCAAGTGAGACTTTATTATTATATTGTCAGTCTATAGGAAAAATGGTTTTTGGGGTCGCCGGTCTGTAACACAGTCCCGTTTACGAACCTATATTTATTTTCATTGTGAGGCAGGCGCCCTCTGGTGGCCAAAGTAATTACAACGGGAGCAATAGAGGAAGTCAGGGAACACAATATAATGAGCAACACAAGTTCACAAATGGAGGCGGTTGGAGTTCATGTCCAGGGGAAAATCAACAGTCATGGTTGACATATTTTGACTTACATTATGTGCTTAGCTTACATCACTTACATTACTAGCAAACTAATTGTAATCCAAATCGCAACCAAGTAATTGTATTACCGTGGAACAATAATGATCCAGTATGATGCTCAAAAACAATTTATACAGAGGAAATTACTTTGGGATTTACATGGCACACTGTAGGCTTTTGTAATAAGACAGAATACCAGAATACGCTTGAATTAGCAGACTTTCTTCACCTATAAGTAACCATTTAAAACAGGTCCAAGGGCAAAAGCCTTCATGTCGTGACAGTATTAGACCACGGAATGATCAAAGAGAAGGATTGCAGAGAAAAGTGATAGAAAGTGAGTGAAGAGCAGGGATTTTAGAGCCATTACAGCAGGAGAGTATGATTAGACGTTGAGTATTGGTGCTCTCGACACATCAAAGCTCGATGTGATAGAAAACATCATTAGCTATCATTAAACCTAATACACAAAGGAACTGTAGGTACATTAGTGTTTCTCTGGCTGTTCATCAGGATCTATTCTGTTTGATGCATGTTAGGTTTCTGTTGGCTGAGTTTCACTGTTTTTAGCGTCTCTGCTTCTTTTGCATTTCATATCTGCTGGCTTCGGTTTTTTAGATGTGAGGGTTTGCTGCTTTTATTTGTCATTTGTGATATTAAATGTAGAGTCTACTTTAAGCAATAAGAAAGCCTATTGATAATATTAGCACATCATGTCTTATTAGTATCTGAGTGGTAGTATCTGAAATCCAGGCGGATAATTGGGATGCTTTACGACTTACTCTGAATTAGTGTGCTGTCAGAAGCAGCAAAGTTAAGCGTTTTCTCTTTCAAAAGCTTCCGTGAGCTATTATTAGAGTCGACTGTCTGAAATGACTCTGCATTTAGTTTAAGTAGTGCCATTAGAACGGCAACAAATGTGCCGACACATCTTGGCACCGCCAGGTTGGAGCTCGTTTCTGCAGCACCTTTGTTCATTACTGAAAACGGCCGCTCTTGGCTTTCGCACCGCAACGAGCCGCCAGCCAGGAAAGCTGAATTTATTTATGCACACTAAAGCGCTTTCGCTCCAGGTTTAAAGAGTGAGTGTGGCCTTTCCTTCCTGCCTAGTACTTTATGTATCCATTACGAAGAGGCGACAGTATAAATACAGTGGAAAACAAATAAAGTTCTTGTCAGGTGTAATGATCAGGACGTAAGTACAGCAAAAGTGCAAACCTTTTTTCTCTCTCTGCTGTATGTTGTAACGGTAAAGCAGGTGGCATCAGTGAGGGCTTGAGAAGGAAAATTGTAGTGTCACCTGAAGAATAATTTGATATTTTAAAATGATAAAATTCTGGTCAGTCAGTTAACATACAAACTCAAAATAGAAGTCTAGTGGATGTAGAATGTATGACTTTTGGGAGCAAAGGACAAAGTAGGCAAGAGGCAGAGTCTTGCATAACACAACACAACATAAATCAACACATAACAGTCTCACATCAATCCCATTAATATACTATACATCTACAGTCACCAGCTAGTTAGCTTAGCTAAGCTTAGCACAGTGACTGGGAACAAAGGGAAACGGCTAGCTTCGCGCCGTCCAGAGATAACGGGATCTACATACTAGTGCCTCTGAAGCTTGGTGATTATCATTTTATAAGTAATTTGTTTAATCTGTACAAATTGCCAAAGCGTTTCAGCCACAAGCATCATTATGCGGTGGATAACGTGCAAGGGGGTTACTGCTCCCAGGCAAAGAAATCACTCCCTTACTGAGTCATCTGTGTGCCTGAACCACATCAAACCTTAACCATTTGTGAAATAATAAAGCAGTTTCATTTTCAGCAATCAGTTATAAGTTTGGTAAGACACTGACAAACAATGGTGCTCTGCTGAAGGACTGTCAACAATGGTGAAAGAAGTATTCAGATCATTTGTAAAGGTACTGTAATCACTCACTGTGACAGTTCTGCTTTTAGAATTATACTTAAACTGCCAACAGGCAAGTTTTTTGTTTCAACGTATCATTATAACGAAAACATCAGCATTTACATTAGTTGCCTTTTAACCTCGCTATACAATTTTGTCAGCCACCTTGATCGCAGTCTCCCAGGAAATTTAAGGTCAACTGATGATCCATTTCTTCAATAAATGGAAATGGAAAGTATTGCCACTTTAAAGGTTTCCCCATTGGAGAGGGGCCCCATGTTCTTGTGCTGTACATCCCAACAGTGGGTGTCAGATGAAGAAATATGTAATTCTGGCGGGGCAATGAGCATGTTGTTTTTAATCCCTAATCTCCCCCCAAAATGCTTCCCTCCCTGAAGCTCTCCGTGGTTGGGCGTATCCATTTTTCCGAACCTTGCTACTGGCAGATGCAGACCTACGAGGAAAGCTGCAAGAACAGATTTAACCCCACACCACAGCCTCCATCCTGTCTCTACAGTACTGCTGCTAATGGGCAAGTGAAGAGGCCAGACTGGACTTTTTTCTTCCTCCTGGGTCACTCGAGATGGAATGACCCCCACTCCCCACCCAACCAACTGCAGTCACCTGTAATTCCCTGTTACAGCATGAAAAGCCATATCTGCAGGGACAGGAAGCTCTTCACATTCTTCTCAACCTCTCCTTCACTCTCACTCATGGAGGAAATAAACACAAAAGGAAACATCTGCTTCTTGTCTCAGGCCTCATGTATTGTAAATTAAATATTCAATGGAAAGTAACTCATTGTTTTGCAGTAAGTCACTCAAACTACTACCCAGAAAATGTCTCGGAAGAATGTAAACAGGATTTAAATGATCAATGTCTCTTTATGTATGATTAATGATCTGTCTTCTAAAGAATAACCATAATTATAGGAGTCTTGCAACATATTCAAGCATTATTTTAGGATATATTTATCTAGTTTCACTTCCTTGTGGTTCATTTAAGGTCAAACTCTCAGCACAGAGCGTGACTGCAGTACAGTAGTGAACAGCAGTCTTGTGGTTTTGAAAGCTGCTCTTTTCCAAGAGGGGGGGTTTTGTGTTTTGGCTGAACAAACACACAAACATCTACAGACTCCTCGGGGGAGCCACTGTATCACGAACACAATATGTCCTCTGGCCTATTGTGTTTGGGAAACGATAACCACGAAATGTATGAATGGAACAGAGAAAGCGAATGTTTCTGCCGCCACAGCGAGCAAGTTATTTGCTTGTTCTTTAAAAACCTGGCAGCACTTTTTCGCGGATTTAACAAAAGGAGCTGACGTCTGCAATGAAGTTGCAATTTTTTGCCTGCAAAGTTTTATTTCATAATTTCTAGTGAATGATAATCAAAGAGGCTTTTTTTCTTTAACATTTGAAGTGCTTTGCCCAACAGTTAAATATCCCGGCGACCTTTTCTCCAATCTGGGTTTTTCACCAAAGGGAAATAGGACTGTATCAAAGCTTGTAATCCTTGGGAAAAGGTCACGACATGTCTGTGAGTAGAGTGATGCGTATGCTCTGCACAACATTTTATCTTTCTTAAAGGAGAATGACGAGCTAGCTCACCGATGGGAGAAGGTAAAGATGAGATTTTGTGCAAGTACAGTGCTGCTTCCAAAGTGATTTCAGGGGTGGCTTTAGTACAGTTGGATGGATAACTGGCTGCAGACGCCTCTCTATCCCACCAAGTGCTCACCCACAAATTGAAGCATTATTAACTCACGTTTTTAATAATGAACCTCAGATCAGCCGGATTAAGAGTGATGATGGAAGGATCATTCTCATCGATCCGGCAGTGCAACAATTGTTACAGCGCAGCGAGGAGCGGATAAAGTCAGAAATTGTAGGAGCGTGCTTGAAGCTATTGGTTTGCAAACTGAAACCCCTTTCACACTGGAGGGAGGGGAAAAAAAACAGTGACACCCACTAACATCTGGCTTTTGTCTACAGTGGGAAAGGGTACATTCATTCCTGGGTCAAATGGCTCTGCAGTAGTCGTGTAGCGGTTTACCGCCTCCAGCTTTGATTGGCTTTGTCAATAACACGTTCAAGCACCACCAATACACTGTTCAGTTACTGAAGTAACACTGTCACTAGACTCCATGCTGCTTTCTACTGTTCTGTGTTTTCTGGCATAGTTTGTGACATTGAATGTGAAACAAAACAGAAAGGCAAACTCATCTGCTGCAACGGGAAAGATTTGCCAATTTTCCGCTGGTTCACATGTGTTTATAAACCAGCATATACACGGCTGAAGGCAGGCAGCCACTTTAAGATTGAATATTACAACAGTGACACAGAAAAATGTGCCCTCACGTGAGCTGCAGCCGTAATCTATGGGCAGGTACAGCTGGATAAACTTCATGAATCAGCATTACAAGTCCATGACACAAACATTTATTTTTTTCCTCATACTGATGAAACTGCTCTGTATGAGACTTCAGACTGAGTACATATGGCCAGTTTAACAGATATTCAATCACACACATAACCTAAGTTTATTGATTCGATCCTCTTAGTCTACTCTTCTGCATTTTGCACTTTGTGATTGATTTATGATCATCTTCCATGTAATAACAAAATGTATAGCTTATATTAAGTTTATATTAACATACACTTTTCTATCAAAGTTTTGGACCACTCGGCCATCAGCGATCCCAACTGGACTTAGAAACGCCGATCTCAGGTCTATGAAAACCCAACAAAACAACACAAGTAGGCAGGCTCTTGCTTCTTGCTGATATAGCAGAAAGAATGCCAGTTTTGAACCGTCTCCTGTCCTCGCGGTGAGAGGAAACACACATCCGCAGGGGAACAGACTTTGACAGGACACCGGCACTCTATCCACTGAGCGAATGTCTGTTGAGTCCTGCTTCACCGCGGTTTCATCACTCTTCCTCTCCGCCTTCTCTGCCTCTGCAGGGTTCTTTTTTTATTTCGCAGTGTGGAGTTTCCACGGTTGTTCCAGTTGTCACACCGTTACCTGGAGCCAGCGAGCGGGTAAAACCATCTCTCTACCTGTTTGTGTTTCGCAATGGCATACCTGCTTCCTTTGTGCTGTAAAGTAATCTTCAAAATTCCAAATATGCCAAATAGCCTATTAGTAGTGCAAGTAAGGTTTATAGGGAACCATTATATAAGTTGATGTTGTCATTTTTCTACAGCCATTACACTGTAATCAGTATTTACTTCAGAATACTAAGTTAAAGCAAACAAAGTTGTCTATTGCAAGTTTAATTATTTATTTTTTTCACAGGGATATGCAACATGTGAAAAAAAGATTTAAGCTGTTAACTTTAGAGGCAGTGGGGTGATTTCAGTTTATTGACACCGAGGGCTTCAAAGGAATAAAAAATGCTCAGCACAGGTGCCATCCATCACTCTCCTCATTATGTTCCCCCTTTCCTTTCTCATTCAATAAACCAAATGTCTGTTTTTTAGTTAGTTTTGCTCTTTGCTTTTGTCCCAAAGCCGCCGCATTAACCTGCTTTAAAGTCCGAGCAGAGCCACGTGGACTGTGAAATCTGTTACACAGTTAGGGTGCGCATCCTCGTATGCCGTGTGACTAATTTGTTTTTTTGTTCACGGTTATTTAAAGATAATACATTCATCCGGGTGAACTGGAAGTTTGAGAAAGGGCTGAGAAAAACTAAAATGCTGCAGAGTGGAATCCAATTGATGAGGGTATTTCTATGCTTGGTTTCTTTTTCTGAAAGAACTCATTTCTGGGCCGTGCTCTTGATGAATTGTATCTATAATTATATTTCCCTAAATTAAAACATTGGCGCGTTTTAGAGGTTTGTCCTTCAGGAAGGACAGACTGACATGAATGTCGAGGATCAGAGAGTTGGAGGTGCTCTACGTGGTATATTCATACGTCCCAGGTGCAGAGACGGTAGTCTGGGGATGTACTTCCCAGATTTTCAGAACTCAGAAGTGTCTGTCAAAAAGAAAATCCAAATCCACAAATGCTTTAACCAATTTTCTACACTGTGTGTGTGGCAGGCAGGTGAAGCTTGTCAGTTGTACGACTCAATTGTCTTCCACGCGCTGGAACATTCACCTGTAGTTTGATCTTTTTTTTTCTCTATTCTATGTCCATAACTTGTATAGCACACTTCAAGTTAACTAGGAGCATTATAACATACAAATACAAATGCTTTGAATCAGCTCGTATGCTAAAATACGATGTGACATTTTCTCAACTAATTGGCCTCTGAGGTGAGGAATAATGTCCTTCGCGGTCAAAGTGTGACGTGGACGACTCCGGTCACAGTAGCTGTTGGTGTCAGGAGGTGAACGCTGCTGCTCCACTGTGTGTTGCTGTGTGTGCCATCCAGCCTCCTTGGTTGTGTTTTTGTGCCACTGACATTCATGACAGAGGAAGAGGGCAACAAGTCTGGGAGATAATTCATCCCTATTAGAATCAATATCAGAGAGGTGTTAAAGTGAATTATCGTCACGGTCATCTAAAGCAGCCTCATTAAACCATAAAAGGACCATGTCTCTGTCATCAGACGCTATCTGCTGATCTTAACGGAGGAATAAAACATTTATTACACTCTGGAGGATTTAGCATGCTTTAAAGTTTCTCTCAACATGTCCCGAATCTGCCTCTTCTCTCTCTCTCTTAGCGGTGTTACTGCCCTGTTTTATGATTCTGAAATCAGCCGTAAGTTATTCTTTGCTAATGTGATCAGATGGTGTTTGACGGTCGGAAGCCTCCGTCTCATGTCAAGATTAGGTGGGTAGAGTATTAGAAAGTCGGGGCGCTTAAATGCAATTGTATCGCAGAAGCCCAAGGGGGCACTTTTTAACAGCAGAGGGTGTAAAGTGCATTTGCCAGTGATGAAACCAGACAGAACTGATAAACTCTTATTTAAAAAAGAAGCAGCTGGGAAACGCTTTCTTAAAGTCACTTATATTGTGTAAAAAAAACAACAAAAAAGTATCTGAGCAAACTGTCACTCTCCAGAAGAAACACGACGATGGCGGAACAAGATTATGTTGGTATGATTTGAATAATACGCTTACTGGAGACAGTGATGGATTGAGAATATTTGTCTGTCTCTCTGGTTGTCTTTCATAACCTGATAACCTTCCATAGGTTGAAAGTACATTTGCACAGAAACTGAAGGTTAGTAGTTGTGTGTTTTCCTTTTTATGCTACTTATTACTGAGGGAGACATGGTGCTTCTTACTCCACTACATTTGTCTGATAGCTCCAGTTACTAGCTACTCTTGAGTAGCAAATCTACTTAAAGAGCCATATGATAAGCTTAAGAATGCAATTTATCATCCTAGTCTAAACCAGGCATTTTGGATTGCGACCAATGAACAGTGTCTAGGCTTGTCCCTTTGTTGCTAGCAGTTCACCAAAGAAACATTCTCAAATGGTTCTTTTAAAATGGCATTTTTTGTCCTTTAAGGGATCTTTATGTAATAATTTGAGTCATTTGAATCATATTTTACTGGCCATATGTGAGCAGTTTGTAACGTTACCTAAAAAATGAGACTGCCATGTGTCTAAACAAGCCTTTGGACGATTTGTTTAAGATGTTTGATGCTGATGGACTGTGGATTTATTTTTTTTTGCGAACGAATCAGGATTGGATCTTCTATGACAATTCTGAGGATATGACTTTTAACTGCTTTTTTGTCTTTATCATATTATATTATATTATATTTATGACTAAATTCATGGTCCAGGCTCAAAAATGGCAAACAACAAAAATATTTAGGATTATACAAAGGCTCAAAAAGTTAATAGACGTGTATATCAGAACTTTGTTACATCTTCTCTCTCTCATTAACCATCTCATGACCCCTGAGCTTTATCTTGGGACCCATTTGTAGGGGGGGGCAGCCTTTATATGACAACATTGCTTTATATAAAAATGTATATAAAGTAGTTATAACTAACTCTTAAAATCTTCTTACACAATCTAAAAATGTAATATGTAATAATATCAGTTCCAAGTCTGAGTAGTAGGGTTCTGAGTGCAGGACTTACTTTACTTTTACCTAAATAAAGGATCTGATCCATCACTGCCAGCTTTAATCCAGCAGCTTCTGTGTCGTGATTCTGCATTGCTTGAGTCTCCAGCCCACCTTTTGCCACCCCAGTCAAAATCATCTGGACGTGCCCGCTGCCTGATTCAAGTTTGAATCGATACAGCTGACTGAATAAGAGAATCCCCCACAACAGGGTTTGAATAAACAACAAGCATTTCCCCTCTCGACAAGTTCGGATTCACACGTTCAACTTCTAAAAAGTTTATAATCTCCAGTGAGACGACTGAACTTTAACAACCATCAAGGTCTTTCGTAATCAGCCGCTCTTGTCTGTATCTCCCTCTTCACACGGGCTGTTGCTGATACTGTTGAAGGAAAAGGCTCTATCGCCAGTTTTGAGAAAGCAGGAGTGTGCAGCGATATTCCTGAATATGCGATTATAAATGCCAAGAAACTATCTTCAGCAGATAGTTTATAGATATGAGGTGGCTGAGACGTAGGCCAAGAGAGCTGATTGCAATAGATCCGGATGTTGTTTAATAAGTTTGGTGAATTACCTCACGTCACCGCTCTCCTTTATCACATCCGCTCTCCCACACGCTCCCCCTCTGCTCACTCTAATATGCTCTTGTACTGAAATCAAAACACAATTGAAAAATGGCTCAGTTCTACTTATAGGCTTGCTGCATGGGAGCGTACGGAGCAAATAACACACTGATGTTTCATATCCAATAGATTTTTTTTAATTTATATTGTTTGAATACATTGTTGTTCTGGTTTTAATTTCAGGGGAGAAAAAAGTGTGGACCAGAAATATTAAATAAGGAATGTAAAATAGGCCAGCGGAGAAAAATGTATCAGCGATACTTGAATATTGGCTTAACACATCAACATTCAAGCTGTTCCTGAAGCACAGCTTAGCTCCATCTGCAATTACTGTTTCTAAAAGGATCAGTTAACTAATCTGGGAGAATATGCTTGTTTGCTTTCTCTCATGTGTGGTGAGTATGAAGCTGCAGTCAGAAGCCTCTTAGCTTAGCAAAAAGACTGAAAACAGGTGGAAACAGCCAGCCTGCCTATGTTTAAAAGTAACAAAATCCACCTACCAGCCCCTCTAAAGTATACTTAGAAAGAACAGTACCTTGTTTGTGTTTTGTTTTTGTTTTTTTGATTTTGTACACTAGACTAAGCTAGGCTAAGCTAACTGGCTGCAGGCTCTAGCTTCATATTGAACAGACAGTTATGAAAGCATTGTCACCCAAATATTAGCAAGGAAGCAGACAAAAGTTCATCCCAAAATGTCAAACTTTGTCTCCATAGTTTTGCCATCAACATATTGTCATTCTCATTTTTGCATTAGAGTAGCATGATGGAACTGGCACAATTTGGAAAAACAAGATTTTACTTTTGCTTGATATGCCATTTTCAAAAAAGCACATTTTCTGAATAGGCTCTGAACTTACCTGAACGATTAGCTTAGTTTCCTTTCTGAAGAAAAGATGAAAAATAGTGGTACATCAAAACAGGTGTGATATAACCTTCCACACATTAATACATGAAACAAACAGCAAAGTGATATTCATTTGTGCTCTACATCTTCGGTTGCAGTTTCTGATTTGATTGCCGCTACAATAATTACATCATCATGGTGCGGCCTCTTCCTAAATTGGTGACATCACTGAACCAAATTCCTGATAATCACATTAACATAATGGATGGAAACAAGCATTCATTTGCATTTTTCTTTGCTGATCTTCTCAAACTTTTGTAAAACGCATGATACATTACGTGGATACGTTGATACACGGCTATTGTTGACCATCGCTACTAGCTAAATTTGCAAGTTCAATGAAAGTGTTCTTCACTCCTCTGGTACACAGAACCAACATACATACAACTTGCCAACAGGAGAAAAACTAGTCCCACCAGATAAGAGAACCCTGTGGCTCAGAGCCAAAAAGATTACGCTAGCAAGATTAAATGTCAATAACGCTGCGACGGAATTTGTAACAACAAGACTAGCTAGCTAACCAGCCAATATCAAGATTCTCACAAGCAAATGGTGGCCATGTGTACTGTAATAGTGCAGTGCGACTTGCATAGTTGTTCCACAGTTGTCTGTTCATTAAGAATCAGTCGACACCAAGAAGCCAATAAGAAACAAATATTCACTCAGATTGTGGTATAACTTCACTTAATTAGCTCCAAGTTGAAAAGCAAGAGTTTCTCGAGCTATTGTTCCGTGTTGTGTACTGACAAGAACAATGACACCGATCTGACACACATCACGACTCGCCAGGCTTCAGTTGCTTAAAACAAACTGCTGTGCTAGTATCTCTTGAGAATTTTTGACAAAGCAGCGTAATTGGAAATCGAACTGTTTGGCCACAAGAGACGTGAGAATCAACAGGATGAAGGGGGTGGTAAAATGAAAGTGACTAATGGATAGAAAAGATCTCGGAGACATAAAAGAGGACTGAATCCATGTCATTGAACTTAGACATAAGAATCTGGTTGCCATGTTTCATCAATGAAGTGTTTAATAGAAAATGTCATGAACTGACATTTGAGTTGGCAAAATAAAATATCAGTGATGCTGCTGGCAACTCTGTCGGCGAGGTTACAGCAGGTTTGCATTCAATGAAACGGTGGATAATTGAGTTGTTTGCATCCACAGGCTGGTAATTACTCACTCTTGAGAGCCTGTTGCTCCTATGAGCTCTATTATTAGCTTGATGTTGTTCTCAGTGCGATGGTTCAGTAAAGGGCTGAAGAGAAGACCATAAAATTAGCTAATTTCCTGTTTTAGAGGACAATTTTTTTCGGAAAGTTCTGTGGGTTTTCTGTGGCAAAGACAAAGTCTCTCCAACCTCTAGTTATACAGTATTGTGGTTCCGTGTCCTTTTCATCAGGCTATTGCCCTAGTTTGAAATAATAACATTACGTTTTTTTAGCCTTTGACTGAAACTGTAATGCTTCAACATAATTATAAAAACCCAAATCCACAGGTTTTTTTTTTTTTTTGGCCTCTTTAGTCTTTTTTGACAGAACAGTGTTTAGATATGACATTGTGGGGGGAGAACATACAGCAAATTGGCCACAGGTCGGGCTCTAACCCTGGGCTTCTGTACATGAGCTGCATGCTCTACCAACTGAGCTACCCTGGTGCCCCAATCTGCCATTATTTTCTAAAAAAAAAACCTTCAAAAATCAATTTAACACTCACTTCAGTTTGGGGTGAAAAAAGAAAATCATTGTAGACACACTTCCAATTTATTTGTGAAGGCAAAGTGGTTACGAAACCGCTTTGAAAGCCAACACAGGAAAACTGAAATGGGCAAAAGGAAAAAAAATGTGACCAATCACCGCATACAATAATGTGTTATTTCAGTTCAGAGCTTTCAGCACTTTTCATTTTCAGTAGTTATACTCAAATTCGGGAAAAGCAGAAGGAAATGGCGACGTCTGGCCAAACTGCATAACCTACTTCTAAGTTTGCCAGAGTAGTGGAAAAAGCTTAAAAACTCTTCCAGCTCAACTCTTACATTTTTGTGGTACCACTCTCTTACAATGGCCCTGATCGCTGCTGCCTATAGTGTGAATCATGCATTCATGTTGTATGCCGCATGACGACACTGTAATGTAACAATCTTTAACTTGAACTGCCAATACGAAAGGTTTCTGGTGTTTGAGCTCAAAGACTTCCCTCAGTGATAACACATCAGTGGTGCATTTATTTTGGCAGGAAACACAATGGGCTTGATGTGTCTTGTCTTACTGAGTTACTTCTATTTAATTCCACACTATTTGTGTTGAAGTCAACCTTAACCATATGAAACACTGTTGCCCCCAAGTGGTCTGAGAAAATAGTGCCCGAGATTTGTGGATGGGGCCAGGTGAAATCTCTCTTTCAATTTTATGTCGGTGACATTTCCGAGACCAAGGACGGGGGTTTTCTTGATGTGTCACGTCTGGGGGCACACACTAAATCAGAAAAGGGCTCGATAATCCCAGGCTTCAAACCTAAACACAAGGTCGGACTTTTACCTGTGTAAATCCCTGTTTTCTGCTGCATACTGTTAGGGCAGGGGAAACTGACATTATGTCTGAGCAGAACAGAAAAAAACAAGGCTCATTCATCAGAAGTCAGCATCTCCCAGCATGCTGTAGTACAATCAAGTTTATAGCAGTCACTTGGTGCACTTCTACCATCTGCTTGCAAAGCCTCTCCTTATAGAATAGCTGGGGAATGCAATCGGTGAAAAAGGAAACTGAATTTACAGCCCCTTAAAACATTTTACAAACCATCCCTCAATTTACAAATTGCTATACTCAAGTTGAACTAAATGTGTTGGGGTTGTAACAATTGACTGTATAAAATATGGACGAAGCTTCCTCATCTAAAAAGTGAAGCCAATTTGGAAGAACCTTAAACATGCATTCTCTCTAATGGCCAGCAGGGGGGCGAATCTACTGGTTTTTAAAGCTTATGAGAGAATTAGCCTACTTCTTACTTGATTTATTACCTCAGTAAACTGTTTCCTAATGAGTTTCTGGTCTCATTCTGTAGTTTCAAGTCTTCTTCACAACAGCATGATGTTCATTTGTGAATTGCTGTCCCATTTGGAGTTGGATAGACTATAAAGGAGGGTATCCTTTACTGCTTGGCTTCTTTGTGATTGACAAGTCGCTAACACAGTGAACCTGTGGGTTCTATGGTCAGTTCTGGCTCTAATAAGATGAGATGGTGACGGCAGTGATGCCAACGAAGACGCTTCAAGGCGGTTGCCCACAAACCAGTGGTGGACATGGCTGAGGGTTTACACAGAATGTACACTTCCCAGTTTACTTGAAATGTTTTGTTTCAACAGATCAAAGATATTCAATTTAATACCGCACAAGACAAAGAGGAGAATTCTTTTACATTTTTGGCTTGAAAAGATTACCTTAAATGACTACTGAATGAATGAATGAATGACAACGCTGACAAATAGTTTCAGCTGTAAACTTGTGTGTGTCTTTCATGTTCACGTCGCCTTTTGGCACACAGTTTTTCTGACAGGAGACAAGCAGCAGGGAGCCTTGAGCCACCTGATGACCCCTCACTGAAGCGTTTCCATGGTTGTAGTATGATGGACAGCTGAGTACGGGGTGGGGTCTGAAGGTCGCGCGTACTCTTCCCTCCCTCTGTGTTCCACGCTCACACTAATCACATCCTCAGCCTTGACAGGCCATCCATCTTTCTCATCCCATGCTGTATTCCTCCTGCTCCTCCTCGCTCTTTTTGTTACAGCTCGGAAAAGAGGTCACAGCCTCGCCAGACAAATGGAAACTACGTCAACGGAACACGTCAGATTCAGGGATCATTTCCTGCATCGTGGAGCAGACTCACCCTGTCTGATCAGGGAAACCACTGTTGAACTACAACAGGTCCATATATCCCTGTGCATTCACATCATTCTCCTATATTATAAATCATATTCTAATCCAATTGGCCCTGGTCACTCTTTGAAAATCTTCCCCACCCGCAGGAAATAACACATTTAAAGGAGATTTATGCGTACAGTAAAAACATCTGTACCTGCTTAGCGAAAACATCCTCTCATTAAAAGATGGTAAATGCTCCTAACCATTTGGGACTGATTCTGATTTAATCTCTGCAAGGGGCCTCTCTAATCAGCACTAACAGACTGCTGGGTCAAATGCAACAGCTGCTTTGCTGACTCACCTAATAACTCGCCTAGATTAGAAGTTTTTCTACATGCGGTTTGCAGCAGTCTCTGAATCGTCATTTCTGTTAAGCACTGCGGTTTTGTTTTCATCTATTTTATATGCATAAAGTTTGTGTCATTAAGGAAATAAAGAACTACAATAAGTTTAAATATGAATTTTTCAGTAAGATTGCTATTTAATTTGAACCTGGACCATGTAAGACTATATATACAATGTGGACCCATCGTACAGCTAAAGGGGCAGTTACAGGTCATGTGTAGAGCTAAACCAAATATATCTTTGGAACGGTCTTGACCTGGAGAGCAACATATGTCAGTATAATGGCTCTTCATGCCGCCTGCATTGAAATAATGACCTTTGAACCTTGACCTGGGTGCATTTTTAACAGCTTATAATTCAACAACACAAAGGGTAACAGATATGGAACCCACTGTTATAAAGAGCTCTTGACCTCAAGACATGAAATGGGTACAGTCAACAAATGGCAGCGCTGTCAAATCTTGATAAATTATGTTTAAAACTGATGAAACATCAATGATTTTCACCCATTGAACAACTACATTTTCAAATGTGATTGCACATATGTGTTTTGCATCCCCTTAATCATCTCCCCACCCTTCTCTCAGATCAGTTTTTACAACTACTTACAACTTCTAGGAAAAATTGTAACACCTATAAAAACTACAATTCCCTTGAGCCCGCTATGTGACAGGACCGGAAGTTGTAGTTTTATTGGTGCTTGGTTCTTGTTAGGGTCACAGTAAGATATAACCACACGACATAGCATATCTGGTACAACCGAAATAGTAATTATAGTGCATATAGATGATCCGTATTAAGAAAAGGTAAAGATCTTGGTTTATTTATGATGTTTGGGCGGGCCATGTCCGGCCACCCATTAGATACGTCATCCAACTGTGTGCACATGTGTTCTTGTGTGTGTGTGTGTGTGTGTGTGTGTGTGTGTGTGTGTGTGTGTGTGTGTGTGTGTGTGTGTGTGTGTGTGTGTGTGTGTGTGTGTGTGATCCAGATTATCATTATCATTTTTTTTATTTTTTTGATGCTATGCTTTAATGCTAGTGGATGAACCAGAGCAACCCGGAGAAAACCCATGCAAAAACCCAGAGAACATGGTCACTCAACTCAGGAGACCCAGTCAGACCTGCATGTATCAGGCAGCCAGCAGCACCTGCACAGAGATCATTTGTTCATTTCCTTTTGCTGCACAAAATGAATCTTCTCCATCCTGGTGGCTTCGGTGTCTCAGTCTCTAGTGCTTGTGCAAGCCTGATCTTCTCCGACTCCAGAGCCTGTATTTTTTTGCGATTGTTCTCCAACTCCTTTAAGTACTGCGCCTGTTTTTCCAAGTCCACCTTGAGCTCGCTATATATTCCAATGAAGACATTCAGTTCCTGGCATTTGTCTTCAACCCTTAGATTGTGCTTCAAGGCAACTCTAAATTTCTTCCAGACAACACGAGTTGAGTACGGCAGTTGGGCTTTGGATGCCCTTGTCCTCTCCAGGTCCAATTCAAGCTCATGTAAGTCATTGGACAACAGCCTTATGCGTTCGAGACAGCACTCTCTCTCTTCCTCCCAGAAATCCTTCACGCTGTCCTTTTTCTCCTCCGGATCACCGAAGGATTCCGTTGGCATTCCTGTCATCTCTGGCGATGACATTCCCGTTAAGTGAGATGACTCACAGATTTCTGAGCCTGTGTTCTGTGTGTCCTCTTGTAAGACGTTCTCCTCCTGGCTGGTTTGGCGCTGGCAGGTGCTAGCTTGGCGGGGCACCTGGTTGTCTGTCTGGCTGGTCATGTCTTCATGTTTGTTAAACTCGCTCAGTGAAATTGTTCATGCGCAAATGAAACGGTAATGAAATGTGGCCTTAAACAGCAGTTATTGCTGGTGTCAAAGCCTCAGATGGCTTTGATCTTTTAGAATGACCAGTAACATTCTAAAAGATCGGTGCCTCAAAAAGCTTTGATGCCTCCGTATGTTGCTGACTGTCCATCATTCTAAAAAAAACAACAATGATGATGTCATAAATTATGTCATCATGATGTCATTTATGTTTTAGAGCAGGGGTGGGCAATTCATTTTTCCAAGGGGCTGTTCTCTGCTCTGATTGGTGGACTGAGATTGAGCTCTTTCTAGTCAGTTTAACTGTTAAGGAAGTCAAACTTTGATCTGTTTCAGATTACATTTATATTTCAGTCATTTCTTCGGCTGTCTTTCTCTTCCTCTCTCTCATGCATTCACACACTTTGCCTGCAATCAACTTCATCTTGTCCCTCTCTTCTTCCTTCTCCTCTTCTGGTCCACTTAGTACTACTCTTTCACACTTTCTCAGCCGTTCTGCCTTTTCAGCTTTTTAAATGTTCAGCTTTTTCTGCAAAATTTTTCCCATTCATTCTCACTGGGAAACATTCCACTTCTGGTTTTGCAGTGCATTATAGTTTTATGCATTTCAGGAATTATTTCCCAGTATATTCAGCAGTTATTTTCTAAATCACTTCAACCGTCAGCATTCACATTGTTTGCAGGAAATACACATGTTCCAGTTCTAACTGTAGTTTAATAATCTCTTGGTTTAATGTATTTGAATTGATGGTAAGGTTGTAATTATGTTGGCTGTTATCCTCTTAGCACAAATGATATGTACGCTGAGATATACCCGTTTACATTCTCTCTTGAATTATTAATTTAAGGCTGAGCAAAAGCGATAATTCCTCGTCAAAATAATTATGTCATCATTATCCAATTGGGCTGCAGTTCATCACAGCTGACCAACTGTGTCAGCCGTCAGGTTAATTACCATCACCTGCAATTAGGATCGTCATTAAAATAAAGACTCAAGGCAGTGGTAGTTGACATTGAACTGATGTGTGAAACTTGATTTTGTCAGCAGGTGCAAACTGCTCTGCAGAGAGAGACATGAATCAGCAGTGGCGGCTGCCAAAATGACTGACAAAGTCACTCAATAACACGGCGGTAGCTGCTGAAGGTTGACACTTCTGTCACATCAGATAAATGTTGAGTGTGAACAGCCATGGAGAAAGTCGGCTCAATCGGACGGCTGACGTCCCGCTGGAAGTGGGAAGCGACGCTTTCTGCGTTCATTTTAGACCAAAGTGGAGCCCAGAATATGCAAGAATCTCCCTTTGTTCTCCCACACAAGTGCACTCTGCCACTAACTCTGAAGGAGATTCTGAATAGGCCAAGTAATGAAGTGAGAAGCCTTTTAAATCAAACAGTTCAAATATGTCGCGATACACGCCGCCTTCCAGGGTGAATGCAGTTATTCTCAAACTGTAGCCCTTAGAAACAATAATTAATCACCTTTTAGCCAAATACACACTAATAGAAAACATTTTAATTCTATGTCATTAAATTGCTCAAAACATTGCCCTCTGTGTTCAGTAAGCACTGACATGCAGTGGCGAGTTTCACCAAAAATACATACTTTCTGCGCTCAGCAACACATAGCGTAGTGTCACGTTTTAATACCCTCACAGTTCATATCACCATCTGAGTGATATACCATACAGTCAGAGCGACGGACCCCTGCCCTCTAAATCATGTCTGACACTTTGATGATTCGAGTCGTCACATCAGATCCAGCACGTACTTTCCTGACAAACGTGTCTCCAGCCTCCAGCCAGACTTTCCTTGGATGAACTTTACCTATGTGAAAGGTAAAGATAAAATGTGGGGGAGAAGATTTCTTGAATCAAAATTTACAGTCTGTTAAAGGGTTAAACAATTGCAAAACAATAAGGAACAAAAGGCTTTTGTTGCCTAATGAATGGAAACACCTGAAACCATAAGAGACCGCACTAATCATCTGGCTTTATTGTCAGAATTTGGCTTCATTTGCAGCCCTTACCTGTCCTGTCGGTTTGTGTCGTGAGAAGCATAGATCAGGCTATAAGCTGCGGATGCGTCCCGTTCTCATTGCAATGATTCAGCAGCGTATGAAACAGCCCCATCTGCCACGCCGCCTGCTCCTTTTTATCGTTACACACACATCTGCCCCGGTTATGTGCAGTCATTTTGGTTTGTATTGATTCTGTATGAGAGAGAGAAGAGAGGGTTGCTCTTGGTTGGCAGTGGTGTCTCCTGAGAGTGAATCAGAAACTCAAAAAATCTCACTAAATGGGAATTCGATGTGAAAACCAGCGAGTTTTGCAGGACAGATTAGAAACAAACAACAGTTTAAGATGAGTGGACACACTCAAGTGTTTGCTGGATGTTCCCCCGGCTCAGCGGCAAATCATCCCTGTAACCTAGCAGCACCACTCACGGTTTAATTACAGTGACGAGACAGAGAGCAGCCGGGAGTCAGATGCTGCTCTCCACTCGTGTTGTGTCTGTTTAGTTTGACGAAAAATAAACGTTTTACACCAGTGGCGCGGTAATACTGAGGGTTTAATTCAGCTGCTATTCAATTATTTCCGGTTTACTCGACAAACAAGTGCTATGTTTGTTCCGTAATCTGTGATGTATACGTAACGTTCAATACCAAAAAGAAGTGAACTGCCATTTTGCTTGATAAAACACCCTTACAGGACCCGCTGTCACATGGTTTTGAACGATTACATCTTTAACGAGCATTTTAAAACAAATTGATTAAAATTCGCTCATGCTGTTTGAAGACCCGCAAATCATGTTACGTCTCTCTGATAAAAATAGCAAAGAAATTAATCTAAATTAGCGTTTTGATTGAACTTATTGACTTTATAACTGTCTCACCGCTCCCCTGAGGGAACATTAATATTCCTCAAAGGGCACAAAGCAGCTAATTACCCAAATTATCTCATGGGCTCATTAGGTTCTGATGGCAGTTGACACATCGAAGGCAGTGGTAGAAATTATACTGTCAAAATGTCACTCACGCTGTGAAATAACTGTGCAGCTGATCAGACTCAGGCAACTCAATCAAAACTCATTCAGTGTGTACAGTATGTGTGTCAGCATTTTACATCCACTAACAGCAAGTATTTGACTTTATATAACTCCAAGTAAACACGTTATGATATTATTTTTTTGTAACTCAGGCAGAGATTATAGATTATGACATCATGAGGAGGATTGGAAAAGATGTCTATGTTTACTCTGTGATTACTGATAAGCTTTTAAAACATTCGTGGCCATGCATTTGTTCAAGTTATTAGGGCCTTGGATAGCGATTAGAAAATAGATCACACATCTATTAAGTGGCTCAATTTTCGTGACGCAGAGAAGATTTGATTTAATTCTGCTGAGGCCACTGTCAGGAAACAAGGGTCTCGAGGGTTTGAGCTAAATGCTAACATCGGCATGCTAAACATGCTCACAAAGATTGAGCTTTATGAGGCTGATGTTTAGTTGCAGTTTTTTTTACCGTGCTCACCATGATTAGCACCGCACACAAAGTACAGCTGAGGCTTATGAGAATGTAATTTGTTTTTCTGATATTAAGTCGCAAACCAAAGTGTTTTAGGCTTTAAACTTTAAGCTGGCGACAGAGCGAGAGGGAAGTTGTTACAATTCATCCTCAAGGTGTGTTTAACCTGAAGGGGGAAATCATGAATAATGAATCATGCAGTGCCTGTTCGTCAGCAGTTGAGAGAGGAGCAATAAATTCTAGTTTTAATGCAACAAATGTTATTAAAGGACATTTCGTCTCCTTTTCAACCCTCAAATGTGACCAAACTGCAGGATCTTCTTTTAAAAATACAAAAATGTGAAAATGATGGAGTCTGAATCAGCTTGCAACATTATATTTCTGCACAGACTTTTATGCCAGTCCCACTTTTTACACGTTCAGGTATTTCAGTGGTGGCCAGCAGACCCACAGACGTTAACATCCATACAGCCACGCACCGGCTGTGGCTGAAAGGTGAAAATAGACTATGCACAACATTTAATGAAAAAATGTTATGTTCCCCAAAGGACTTGTTCCCCATTTAGTCATTACATGAGTTTCATTCAGTCTTAAGCCTCTTAGGCACATGCAGTAAAAAATTAGAAGCAAGATCACGCCAACTGAATTGGTGTTCCTGTGGTCTTTAGCACAGATATTGCATGATGTAACCAGGGTTATTGCACACTTGTTGCGCATATTATTGCTCCTCACAGGAAGTAATGTGTGATGTAACTTATTGTGTGTCATTTTGGGACAAGACTCGAGGCAGGCTTTATATTTTAGCTCCTGAATTATTAACAATGCGCAGCCTTCAACATTACAATAATCGTTCATCTAGATTCTCCCTCTCAGCCCACTGAGAAACCGTCCTGGGATCTGTTCAGTCTGAGAACACGCTGTCTTTGATTGGAAATGCAGGACAGACATTGCCTTTACTCAAAATGTATATTAAAATATCCCACAATACTTTTAAAACACAAGATAGGCTCGTGTCTCAGCGTAAAAGTTTCAACTCAGTGTGTATGGTCCAGCGTGTAGGATTTAGCAGGCTCCATTAGCAGAAATGGAATATGTAATATTCATAATTATGTTTTGATTAGTGCATAATCCCTGAAGAATAGTTGTGTCTTTGTTACCTTAAAAGAAGCAAGTCCTCTTTCATGGAGTGTGCCATGTTACACCACCATGTTTCCACAGCATCCCTAAGACAAGGGAGGGGTGATACGAGGGCTATTCAGTTGGTGCAACAACTCTAATAAAGTTTCATCTCCACACTCTAAATGACGTCTTTTATATAGTGAGAGCATTTATTTACTGAGCACAGCAGTGCGTTTGATCATTTTCATTCGACTTCCTATAAAGAGTCCTTTTGAGTACTTAGATTATAACTAGATATTTCAAAATATGGACCGATTTTTTAAATGTTGTGCAGTTGACAGGCAGAAGGAAGAAGGTCACATCTGAAAGTGAGCCATTTGAATGACATCTAGATGCAAACAAACACTGGGCAAACATGTTTGGACCCCCTTTCTTTTTATGGATTAGTGCATCAGCTATGTGTCAATACGCCAAACAATGCCTCTCTCTTTAGCAGACAATCATTCACTTAAAAGAAACTTAACTTTTACAGAAGACAGGCAGCTGAGAGGACGGCCTGTCCTCGATGGTTGAATGATCACAGTTTTCGGTACAAGACCTCGTATAGCAGAGCATCCAAAGACTTTGTGACTCCGATGATGAGACGTTTTAAGTCGTACAGAGAAATCATAATTCAGCTTTGTTGACCCTCTAACTTTCATCACCCTTTCTAGGTCCACATCTTGGCTTCATCTGCAGCATCCAGCACGACTCTTTATGGGAGCTCATGGCTTGATGTTGACGTGAGCTCCATCAGAGTTCCCCCAAGATAATTTCACTAAAAACCAAGAGTCTGTCCCAAGAAATTCCATGAATACTAATGCTCCGCCGTCTCGCCTCGTAAGCCTTCCCACTAATGCCTTTTCTGGAATATTCCTTGCCTTTGATAGGATTAGAGTTGTGTGTTTAGCAGGATAAAAACGAATGAAGCGCATAAAGTGCAAAGGCTGCATTTACGGGCCAGCCCTCACCAGAATTTAAAAGGCGGAAATATCAATTGAGGCCAGAGAAGTGGCTACAGATCGATTTTAGCACTTCCCCTGATAATGTAAATGACAGTGAGGGGAAATTACATAAATCAGTCATGGGGAATGACTTTGTTATGGTGCCAATATTAATCATTTTTAGGTCAAACATAAATGTATGCTTTTAACACATACTTGGCATTCAAACTCCCGTTTTTTTTGTCCAACCCCCTTAAGAAGTTTAAATAGATAGAGGTCTGTTCCATCACAAGATTAATGAAATGTATTAATTTATATTTTCTAAAATGAAGGCTCTTTAACGGGAAGATGTGCTGTCGATGCTGTGCTGTGCTGATTCGTGTTCCAGTTTCCGTCAGAGTCCAGAGGATATCCCACTTTTCTTTTTCTTTTCTTTTTTTTCTTTTTGCAAAATATGTAGCTGCAGGCATATTGTTAATAATTTCTGTGAATTTTATTTGAAGTTCTTTCAATGTGGTTGTTCAGATCAGCTCAGGAACAAAAGACGAGAGAGCAGAAAAACGAAAAAATGTTCACTTTCACTGAATGGCTGCAAATTCCTTATACCGCCGAGAGCTTAATAAGCCTGAGAGCATTAAACTAGTCTGCACGTCATTATCACTTGAATACTATTGCGTTAACCCCCTTCTTGCCTACTTTGGGCAGCGGCAGTGCCTCTTCTCTGGAGCACTTTGCACTAATGAAAAGGTGTCATGTTAGCAGCGGCCGTGATGGATTGAAAGAACACAACCTCTTGAGAGATCTCTGGCACCGCTCCTTACGGCGGGGGGAGATTGCCGCTGCCAGTCCGAGGAGAGGAGGACGCTTCTCTGCCAGAAAAGAAAGGCCCAGAGATGTGATTGATGCCGCTGAACCACAACCTCCAGGCAAAGCTCAATCTGGATAAGCCGCCCGTCCTCCCGCTGGAAGCGCCAAAATCAACAATTTGCTGATGGAATCTGGACAAGTGAACATGATAATATCTAAGGATCACATTGCAGTGTTTGGTTTTTTTCCCCCAAGGTGCATGACTGTGTAGAAAATAACTTTTTTTTTCGTCGTTGAATAAATCACAAATTGAGGTGTTTTTTTTTTTTTTTAAATAATCAGGTCAGAGCTGAGACACTATGGTATAACTGCAACAATCACACGACCTGACAGCTGAGAAATTGACAGCAAATCTAATGATTTCTTGTCATTGGAGGCACTTTTTCCCTTTTCCAGCCCAAAACATCCCAATTAGTTTTCCAATGTTATAACTTGCTGGCTGTCTCTCTGAATTCCCAGTGAAAGTTTGGATTTGGCTGCTTCGCTGCGGCACATTCACATCCCCCTCCTGACAGAAGTTGCCAGAAAAGAGGTTCTTTTCCCCTCCCGCAAAACTTTGTGAATCGATGGAGAGTGCATATTATTCGCTATCAGCCTCGACCAGCTGTTAAAATTGAAGCAGTGAATGCCGAGGCCAGAGTTTGGCTTGTCACACTCACACACGCGCGTAAACACATACGCCACAAACACATACTTGTTATGATGAGCAGGGATGAACACGTCACTGTTTAAAAAAAAACTTGAAGGTCAAATCATGAATACTAAACTGCTCTTCGTGGTAAAAGACAGATTTTAAACACACTGACCTTGTGAATGTTGAGGAATATGAGAATGTGTCACTTATGACCAAACTAGTCTCTTTCCAGGCTTGAAAACCAAAATAATAAAGGGAACCTTAGGCTGACTTCAACACATATTTGATGGGACTTGGTTTCAACTTTTTAAAACAACTTTCAAAGTGAAGGTTCAGATTCTGCTCCAGTTAATCATCAGATGACAATTAGCTAAGTTAACCGTGGTGCTAAATTGCTTTATTAGCTGACAGAAGTCTGCCGGGACCACAACCTTGGAGGACGAGGGGGGTGTCGCCGCGGGAAATGGAGCTCAGCTCAACTGGGCTCAGCCGCCTCCCAGCAAACATGACTGGACACGAAACTGGGACGAAACACGGCCTCTGAAACTGACGGACAAGGAAACCTGTGAAATATAGAGAACTCACCACTTCTGTACTATCGCCTCTTGGGGTACAAAGTGGTGTAACGAGACTAGAAGGGTCAGGGCTAGCTGGTTACCGTGGTTACTTCAGGAAACATCTCTGCAAAACAATGCACAACGTCAACACTGTCATTTCCTGCACATTCTGTTGATAATGTTTGTTAATTTTCTTTTTATGTTTCAAACAAAAAAATGTGGCCACATCCTTATAAGAAACAGTTTGACATTTTCTGAGACACTCATTTCCGTTGCTGCTGAGAGTTCGCAGTGACCTTCAGAAAGTCACTTTACCCAGGAAAGAACTTGTCAGTTTCGTTAGGGCACTGTACAGATTGAACAATTGAAAACTAAACTGATCTTTTGTGAGCTTAGAAGTTCTGGTAGGCAGCTATTTTCCCCCTGTTTTCATTTTTAATGCTAAGCTAGCTGGCTGCTGGCTGTAGTTTAATATCCAGTGGACGAGAGCGGTAATTATCTCATCTAACTCATGCAAGGAGGAAAATTCAAGTTTTTTCCATAATGTTGAATTATTCCTTCATTTATTAGATGACATCTTTAAAGAACTCAGCTACACCTTCGTATGTTAAACACCTTTAAAATAAAGTAGTCAAGTCTTGTGTCATTTAGTGGCCGTCATCCAAAGACTTGTACTCTGTCTTGGACTTTAAACAAAACTATGAGTGTGTCACAGACCTGTTCACACTGAAAAAACGCCTGTCACGTGCATTAAACCTGATGTAAAGCAAATGTCCAATATTATTCAGTGGCATGCATCCTTGTTTGAAGACCGCTGAGAGCTCACCCATGATTCACTCCAGTGTAGCATTTGGCGGGGCGCCACATTAATCGCCGGGGTAATGGGAAGACAGGCCTATTGACCAGCAGTCCAATAGGACAGAGGGGCAGGACATACAAATCAAAGCTGTCCAGCCTCGTATTGACCAGACCGTCCACAGGAGGCGAGATTCATTAGCTGGGTGACGGGGGGGGGGAAGGAGACGAGGGGCTGAGCGCAGGAAGTCACTGGGTTTTTTTTTTTATTCAGCCCAGATGCTGCCAAACCAGCACCAAATCATGTATTTAAAGGGCAAGACTCCAATTAAAAGATAGTCCTTTTTAATAATCCCTCCCCCACCAACAGTGAACCAGAATTCTGCGTTTCTGCTTTTCAACTGAGTCCCCTTGCAGCTCATGCTACAGGGTGGAGGTTCAAGGGGTGCAGCAGACAGGAGTTCGTGGTAAGTGATGGAGGTGTCGGGAGTGTTGACTTGTTGATGGTCTCAGGGCTCGGTGTGCTCTGTCTTCCTTGTCACCGCCCATTATGGACTGTCCAGTACAGTGAAGCTAGTGAAAACAAATGTAACGTACAACACCGGCTCCCCACCTTGTGTCTCTGACCCCCACTAGGGGTCGCCAGAGCTTTACAGGAGGTCTCGAGGCCCTTCTTGATTTTAAGGGTTGAAAGAAAACCTTTTTTCTAAAATAAAAATACTAATACCTAAATTAAATTTTTTTTGAAGCTATTGTCATTTTTTGTTGATTCTGGTGGCCTCCTTGGACAAAAGATCACGGAGAAACACGAGAGAAACACAAAGCTGTTTCCAGTGTGAGTCCCCTTCATTTACCCTCAGCAGCCCGCCATAAAAAGCAGACTGTTCTGACTTTTCTGCACCGGATAAGTCAGAAAAACCATTGACATGCATGAAGAATAACTATCTTAATTACACAGAAATAGCCCATCTTATCACTGACGGCCATTTTCGCATTAATAACGTAGGTCTTGTAGAGGCATCAGTATTAGAGTATGCAATTAAAACAACCGAAGGAGCTAATAGAACAAGGGTCAGGGATCAGAAAATGCTGAGTTTGACAAAAGAGAAAAAGTTATTAAGAATTTATGACTGTTAATTCAAATTAAGACATAATACAGATAGAAAAGTTCCTTGAAGTATTGGCAAAAGTCACCCCTGCAAGATGATCTGAAAATCACTTGTTTTATACAAACCTGTACCTTTATTGTTACGCATTGGTTATAATATGCAATATTCATGAAACTATTGCTGTGTCTCAATTCAGGGTCTGCATCCTTTGGAGGCCAATTACGTCACAATGCCGGGTGAAGGCTGTCCAAACTCGAAGGCTTCTCCAAATGCAGCCTTCTTTTCCCTCTCTTTGAAAGATGCACCGCTGCTATCCTTCATGGCCTCACATATCCCAAGATTCTTTGCGTGCCCGAAAAAGAAGAAAGAAAGAGAGAAAATAGCGACATCGTGTGGCTTAGCTCGTCACTTTCGCAGACTTGGGCAGCAGAAATCGTGACTAAGGATAAAGGCGGAAACATCTAGTGACGCAACCAGGAAATGCTCCAAAGGCTAAACCCCTCCCATTTAACACGGCCTTCGAAGGACTCTCCAAAGGACTCGTCTTCGAAGACCGCAAAGGCCGGTTCCTTCGAAGGATGCAGACCCTGAATTGAGACACAGCATATGTAACTTAGTTGGGGTTGTCCGTTGACTCAATGATTTAAAAGGGTTCCCTAAGGTGAGAAGGTTTGGAACTACTGAGGTAAAAAGGCAGCGTTTACACACAGATGACGCTCAAAGCATAAGAAGACCTTCACAAGAGTAGACGAGTTGTAAATCAGATTCATGCACCAGGTCCAAAAAGTGGCACTCAAACGAAGTAGAACACACGGCTCGACCTGGCATCGTCTGTAAACCGTCGCTCATTAAATCCTTGTCTCCGACTGTGCCGTGTGACGAGCTTCTCCATTAGAGAATTGATCTCACAGTGGGAGCTCCATTCTTCTCCTGTTCGTCTGTAATGTGCTTTCATTGGCAGCTGATACATCAGAAGTAAATGACCTTCATTCACACGAGCAGACGCCTCCCTCGTAGCTGCTGTGTCTTTCCCCCCCCACAAGCCTTCACTTCAGCAAAGCAGGAAGAGAGGCTGCTCATTGTTTTTGACAGTTCATTGTGGAAATCCAAAATCCGAAGCGGAGAGCTGTGATGAATGTGCACTCTGCTGCCAGCTGAGAAGCTTCACAACCAATCAGTGAGATGGAGTTTGAGGGCAGGACTCCGGTTGTTTTTTCAACTGTTACTAGAAGATGTTTTTTTTTTTACAGATACTGCAGCTCTGATTATCAATAAATCAATCAATGATAAGTGTATATTTTCCAGTCATTGATTTTACATTTAACACCTTCTCTTCTTGGGACAGTGTAAGGTATTTTTTCTTTTTGCTTAGATTTCTAGATCTACAACTCAAAGCACCATTTACTGAAATATCCGCAACACCAACCCTGTGCTAGTTAACAATATGGGAACCACGTTTACCGGCCCAGTTCTTTGAGCCCACGAGTGGGCTGTGACTGTCCTCTTGTGGGCAGAGCAGTGAACATCTTGCTGGTGTTCGAGGGGAGGATAACTAAAGAGTCACTGGTTCCTGATGTGTGTTTTTGAGCAAGACAGCTTATATTTAATGCCTCAGGAGATCAACTAGGTAGGTATGTAATCTGGATCTTCACTGGATGAAACTGCATAATAGTATAAAGTAATTACAGCTGCAACAGATTGGTGCAATATTAGTAATCTAATGATAAATTATCAAATAAGAGGGCTGGTTTGCTACAGAATGAGTTTTACTTTTGATGCTTTAAGCTGATAATACTTGACTTTTACTGAAGTAGGATTTGGACTGCAGGACTTTTACCTGTTGTGGAGTATGTCTACATTGTTGTATTGCTGCTTTGGCATGACTAAAAGATTGTTATACTTCTTCCACCACCGGGTATTTGTGAGGGACGTTCCTACATGGGATGACCCTCCTGAAGCTCACCAAAGTTCAATTTCAATTTCATTTTTATTTTGTCACCTGTTTTGTTTGTCGGTTGTTGGTTTCTGTCAAATAAACCTCGCGTTGGGTTAGTCCCTCAAGTTCATTCTCTTGTTCCCACCCCACCTATCTGAATTATGTGACTGAATTAGGGAGTTACCAGTGACTGAGACTGTTTAGTTGCACTTATCTTATAACCGATATAGAGTAAATGTAAGTTAAAGTGTGTCCATTTAGAACAAGACTTGGCGACCAGGTCTTGTATGAAATGTATGGAAAGGGTCTTAAACAGTATTAAATTTAACTTGATTAACCCTGATAAGGAGCCATATTTACAATAATTGATTTTGAACGAGGCCTAATCCAATTCATTGTATTTGTGCCATTTATGTTTGTATATCCATTCAACTGAATTATAAAAAAATCTGACATGTGTAATGAATTATAATAATAATAACCCTAACCCTGATTTGAGGCTCTATTATTTTGCTGTTAATAGACGCTAATGGTCCAAACTGCATTTCAATGATCAGTCTGTAGCATGAATCCATGCGTCAGTGCGCACAGGCGGGCACCGCAGAGGACCACCGGGCTTTTATTAAACCTTTAAGTTTACCTGGCAACAGCTGAGGCGACCCCCTTACAGTACGGGCTGAATGATTCACAGCCCCTGTATAAAGCGAGGAGCGGGCAGGAGGCTGCGGGGGGCTGCGATCGCCGACAACATGTTGCGGGTCTGTGTGTCTGTCAGGAGAGTCGGAGGCGCAGAGACACGGACAGGGAGCCTCCACCATCAGTAAGACCGCTCATTGTCTATTTACTGTCGTCGTCGTGGTTTTTTTTCTTTCGCTTTTCTATCGTGAATCTCACAGCGATGCATTTTGTATATAATTATTTATTTATTTAATCACTTACATCGTTTTGCTTTCGGCCTGCAGCGGTGCGGACAGCTGTGCAGCCGCTGTCTTTACCAGCTCTCTGTCATGGCTGCGTGATGGCTGTGTTTTTAATGAGGGGATCAAACGGGGATATCAGTATTAAACCAGGCGGTGTATTGATCAGTGCTGAGGGCCCGGGTTTGTGTACACACAGCTTCACGTCCAGTGTCACTGCATCAATAAAATGACTCCATCAGCGTCTCATTTAAAGGGAAAAAAGCAGGGTTCAATAACACACAGTGATCACTAGTTTAACCTGGGTGAGGCTCTGGATCTGGTTGTTTTTCTTAGTGCTTTACAAGATGAATTGATTTTCCAAGTATGAGTTGTGATAGATAGATAGATAGATAGATAGATGACAGCTTCAGCAGTGAACCTGACTGCATTACAATAAACTACAGCTAATATACAGAATGTAAATATATGCACACACAGCAAATCTAAATTACCATATTAAAATGTCAATAAAAAGACACATTAGGATGCATTTTCTTGACTTCTGCCGTCTCTGCGTCTCATAGGTGACTAAACTGGTTTGGATGATCGAGCGGCTCCTGCCTGAGTTGGTCTCGTCGACCTGATCGACCATCAGAGGATGCCGCTTTCAGAGATGTGAAAGAGGCTGAGTTAACACAGGCAGCGCCTACTCAACCGACTCTCCGAAGGACGGGAGCGACTGTTTCTCCCACAGCTGCGTATTGTACTGTGAGTATTGTGTGTGGGCACCTGCCACCTCTAAACGCCTGATTGTTCTCGTTTGAGAAAAGAGCGAAAACGTCGAAAAAAAACACCACAGTGTCAGAGAAAGTGAGAAAAACGTCCCTGATCTGTGGCAACTGTCCTCGTCAGAAAATATAGGATGAAAATGAAAACGGCTCGCTACGTTCCATATTTACTTTTGTTGGTAGGTAGCGACCTCTAGTGGCTGTAGGAACTGTTACAGCTGCAAAGGAGGAAGTCAAGAGAAGTAGTGAAGAGAGTGAAAAGTCTGTATTGGGAGGAGGCCGGGACTTTCATTCAGGAGACAGCTTGACATGTCCAGTGTCTTTTTAACTTACTAACAGCGATGTAATGCCATGTACATAATGCAACGTAAGTTACTTCCGTAACGTACATACATTTGAGATAGAAGTTACAGAATTGATGTACAGATTTTAATCCAAGCAAGAAGTTTTAGTGCGTGAACTGAACCAAACTGCAACCACGGGACGAAAGTCTGGTGCGTGTGTCACCGGCATACTGGTATTGCAGCGGTTGTGTTGTTCTGGGAGGCGCTGACAGTCGGCCTATTCAGATGTGTGGGTATGAGGATGTGTGTATCCGTCCCTTATTCTCCATATCATCTTTGAGAAAACTTAAGAAAATTCTGATCACAGTTTCGTAAATTCAGAGTCAAGGTATTAAGTTAACTTTCACTTTGCTGAACTGCGTGAAGGGGTTTTAACTTTAAAAAAATGACTAAATATATTTAATAATGTCTAATCAGCTTAATACTTTATGACTTAATGAGAACTGAACAAGAAGAAGTGAAGTTTCATATTCCACAAAACATTTCTGGACCTTTTTTTTTTTCCAGCTTTTACGTTTTAAAACAAGCCCCCATCCACTTCAGTTGTTGTTGCAGCACCGCTGCTTTTCTGTGAAGCTCCAGAAATGTTTTGTGGACTAAGAAACTTCACCTGACTTTTCATCTGCAGGGTTGTGAGTTGATAGGGGCTGAATTTCAGGTGAACTGCTCCTTTAAGAGGTCTTATTGGGGTCCCCAAACATTATAATGTGACCGGGTAGAATAGTGTTCTTTTTTTTTTTTTGACTTGTATATCAGGTATTTGTTCACATGACATATAAAGTATAAAATGTCAAGAGTAAAATAATGAACGAATTGTTAAAATACTGTCTTTAATTTCTGTTGCTTTGTTCTAAATTAAATGTATCTTTACACGATGTGTTACATAAAGCATGAAAGAAAAAAGAAGGAACTGGGTCAGCACAAATTCACTCCACTCGTTCAATCTCACGGTTTCCAATGAATCGGATTAAAATCCAACATAAATCCGTCTCCAGCTTCCTTTTTTTCCCCCCCTGTTTCTGCAGAGACGTCCAGCCGGGAAGTGAAGTGCGCCCTGAGGCAGAGCTATGGGCTGCGGGGGGAGCAGGACTGACGTTTTGGAACCTCGGTACCTGGAGAGCTGGACCAAGGAGACGGAGTCGACGTGGCTGACCAGCACCGACACCGACATCCCCCTGTCGTCCATCCAGAGCATCCCCTCGGAGAGCTCCGAGGCCGGCTTCACGTCTGAGAAAACAATCAGCCCCGGTGAGAAGGACGGATGAATGAACACTTAATTGATCTCCTCTAACAGGAACAGGCTGTAATTCAGCTGCCGAACAAATTAATTATCCACGTGTGATTGTATAAATTAGCAGTTAATTGGACCCCCACCGGGGGGACTACAGTACATCTGCAATTCCAGTCTTGATTTTTCCTCCTTTTTGACCATTTCTGTATCACATCTGTTGGTTTTTGCACCAAACAAATTTGTAATTGCTACATTATGAGAATTTAATTCTAATATTGGCTTTCATTCAGTGCTTTGAGTTGTGGCGCTGTAAGTAATTTAACCGGATTAGCAATGAGAGGTCCTTTCTTTACAATCCTGACATCAAAGTGAAGTGTGACGCCCATACAGTGCAGCATGTGTGCGTCTAGCTGCTTCCACCCCTGTAGGAAAAAATCCTAGAGACACATTTTACAGTCCGATTCAGCCAAAAATCCATTAGGTGCGAGGAAAATTGAAGTGAAGATGAGAAACACAGCGGGTGCCCTCAGATTATGTGACATAAGGATGCCTAGAAAACCTTTTCTTCTTTTTCTTCTTCTTCTTATGTGCAGTTAGTCGTTACATACGGCACAGCTCTGAGTACAGATTGATCTGACCGTGCTTCTGCCGTTATTTTCCCACTGAACTGTAGGTGTGCGTCCTCTCTGAACCTAGTGGGAGATGAATCAGGAAATGGGCATAATAGGCCGCATCAAAAGACGCCGCGCTCAAACAGGTCTTGGCTCTCATGGCAACAGATGCAGCTGCTGGCGGACGCAGGCCCCCGAGGAGCCTTGATGTAATTGTGAAGATGAATCCAGCGAAGTTCGTCTGCGTGGAGATAAAACAGCCCCTGAATTGGCAGCCGGCGCCAAAAAGATTGAATCAAACAGGCAGCTCCACTGAAATGTAAAATACACGTAGAGCACGACTGCGCAGGATTTCCTTAAAAAAAAAAACAAAAAAAAAAACATCTCTGTGTGTGTGTTTGAGGGTCTCGTCCGCGCTCCGCTAATGCGTGTTGGACATCATTTAGTGCACTCAGCCCCGCACTTGACACACACACCGAAACGCTTCGGAGTGTTTTCCATTATTCATCACACTTCACCGCCCCACGCTGCAGTCACAGTGGTTCAGCGGTGGCAGTAATGCACCTGTAAGCCATAATCTGCGTGCTCTGACCTGTGACTAATGCTGCTTGATTTTTTACAAATTACCCACTTCTAAATCGTAAATAGTGGTGTTGGCAGGGCTGGAATACAACATTTCTGGGTTGACGTGAAAGAGCAATACTCAGAGGAGCCGTTGTGACGGCTGAAAGCTGAATGAACACATAAACAGGCCGCTGTGTCCCAAAGCTGGAAGAGTCCATCGTTAATAATCATCCTGTCCCTTTGACTTCTCTGCTGACCCAAAAAACATTTGATCAGCTTTTATTATTTACCGTTGGTCGAAAAAAAAAATTCTAGTTTGAGCTCAGAATGCACTGACGCGTCAGCCAAACGTTGGTACTGGCCTTTACATATTTGCCATGCTGACTGCTCGGTCTCTCAGCAAATAAGATGGCATTTACCAGCGTCAGTGGTTGATGTTTATCTGATGTGTCACATCAACGTTCCGCTGGCACATTCATGAGATGCTGGCTTGTGACAAACTGAATTGTCATCGTTGAGTAGGTAGTTTCATGGGATTCCAAGAAGTCTTAAAAAGAAGTTACTCATCAAATAAAAGGATCTTTTTCATGTTAAAGGTGATTATATTGAAGGCAGTGCCTCTAATATTTGTATGAACAAAAGTGTGCACTTTGAAATTTAGGTCGATGACAGACTGAATGACTTGAAAAACAGTTTTTTGATTTCCTCATTTTCTTGCACAAAAGGGGGAATGAATGACAACAAAAGCAAAATAAACAGAAAAAAAAATCAATATCGGTCTAGAACTTCCCATGCATCCCTCATTTCAGCACCTAAATTATACGGATAATCTATGAAACTTGATATTACCACGGTGGGTAAATATCATTAGCTCCCTTTTGTTATCTGTTTAATTATTTTTACCCCTCTTTTATGTCAGTTATTATACAATAATGTGAATTACAGCATGAAAAATGTTGTTATCTGTTTGGGTTATTACTTTCCTCATTTATAGTGTATGAATACACTTTAAAACCATCAACATATGTGCAAAGTACAGGTGTGTGTCCATCAGGTCCATTACAGATGGTTCTGTGTATCTCAGTGTCAGGGGCCTTTGATTTGTTTGACAGTGAGTACTTCACATCCTGACAACATGGCCCTGATACAAACCACAAGTACATGTGGAGGATTCAACCTTCAGACTGCAGCGGTTAAGTTGCTCCATGTGTTTTTTTTTTTCCAGTTCCAGACTTCTTTGAGGACGGCGTGCCCCTCCCCGCTCAGGCTTACCTGAAGGTGTGTTCGGCCGTGTCTGAGGCCAGTCTGAACGACGTGAAGCCCAGCAGCCCTCCTGCCATTCTGGCCTCTCCACCCAAGGAGGAGGTGTTACCGTCGTCTGGCACTACGGTGCAGCGCAGGAGCGTTCTTCACACTGAAGAGATTGTAAGAGTTTTAAAAACTCCCAGTCATTTTTTTTTAGAATAACGAAGCACCCCTTTCTTTTCTTCTCTATTCATTTATTGAGCAAAAGGAATGAGTTGTGGAAGACCTATTTGAAGAATCAAGTCAGGATGTTTGACCATTGTTTTCATTTTTTGTGTCCTACTCAAATTTAGAGCTGATTGAGAGTTGATTGCCTCACTAGACATAAATCCACAAACCCGCCTACTTTACTGCCACAATCCTCATTCCAAACAAACTATATGTCAGTATTGTATTTTTTTAAATTTCTTTTTTACATTGATATTTTTTCATCATCACCAGACAAAATGGCAGGACAATCGGATGTCGACCAAGCAGGTGACCATCACGGTGACGCAGAGCATCCATCAGGTGGACAAGAACGGGAAGGTGAAGAAGTCCCTCACCACCTACGAGGTCATGAAGCCGGCGGAGAGCCTCATACAGGTGACTGCACGGAGCACTTGAGTGCAGGAGAGAAGCCAAAGAAAAATGGAGATAACTGTGACACTCGTGTGACTTTTTTGTCTATGTGGGAAAACTGTTTGAGGTCTGACGGCTGACGGAAGCACAGGAAGGGCTCTGGGAACCTGGACGGTAGGATTCTTTCATTTCCAGATTGAAAACATGGCTCATTTTCTTCTAGTTAACCTAGAATGTGTTGTGTTTCACACTGCAAGATGTATTTTTCTGGTGCCTGTTACACGTTGACTTGTAAAACCTGATCAGATAAAACACAAAACATGACATTTTACAGTGCGTACAGTTTCAGACCGAAATAATTCAGTGGCAGCCATTGAAAGGAAATCATTAGTTGGCACACTTGGGTCTTAAAAGCATTTTATCCCAATTTTGGCTGCTTTTGAGGATAAATATATGTAAAATATATATTATTATTTCACATGACTGAATAAATTCTGAATACAATATAGTTTTGGTATTTGACATTTAAGGAAGACATGGAGTTGCTGCTGTACTACAATCTGTAAGGCTCAGGAAACTGATTGTGATGATTGCACTATTTAGAGTGAAGCCCGAACAAAAGGTTTGTGTGGACGATGTAAACAACTGTCTTACTACGTCGTGTTGTTTTGTACAACAGTGCTACATTTTCTTATCTAGTTGTTCGTGTTTTCTAATGACAATAAAGTAAACAAAAACAATGATGGTCCTCGTTTGAAATTACTTCACATATGTGGAAATGCTCGAGGAATCTGTTGGCACTTTAAGAAACCGTGCTGACAAATGACTTTTTAAAAGGCAACGTGCACTTTTCTGGGATCGTCACACATTTGCATTTCTGAGCAATCCAACGGTTTCGAAGAGGTCCGAGATAATTGACTGTCACAGCAGCTCTGGGATCAGCTTTGCGTTGAAAGCGTGTGAATGAGTTTTTCATGGTCGTACCGTATTTGTCCTGATCTGAACGAGGGCTCCTCCTTCTCCATCCACTCCTCCGTGCAGAAGTCAGGGAAGAAGAAACGGATTTCTCTTTGTGCCGACTCAACAGAATCTGGTGTGGACAGAGATTAAAAATGACAATTGTAAACACGTACAGTACTCACATCATGCAGTTGCCTACAGGAAGCAGTTTTATATGCCAGGGTCATCACTGTTTTTTTGTTCCCCTCCACATATAAACGCGTCACACTCGGCCTACTTCCCTACCTGAGCCATGAGTCGTGTTTCTTGTGTCCGTCAGTCCAAACTGGCCCCTGATGGAAGCAGGCGAGGTGTACCGCGCTCTGAACACTTTGGTCGGCCCCATCACTTCCCTCCAGTGACGTATGGCGTCCTCTCTGGCTAAAATGTACGCTCGCATCGGACCGCTGTGGGAGAAGAATTTGGCTCTTACAGACATTTTAACAGTGGATGCTTTTTGTAACACTGACGGCCTTGAGAGAAGGGCTGCCGTGCCACCTGCAGATGTTCTGCTGAGAGGAGATGACAGTTTGATTACAGGCAACTTCTGCAATCCGCCGGGGGGGATGTGGAGCTATTGTGAGGAGGC
This sequence comes from Diplodus sargus, assembly GCA_903131615.1. Classification (NCBI taxonomy): domain Eukaryota; kingdom Metazoa; phylum Chordata; class Actinopteri; order Spariformes; family Sparidae; genus Diplodus; species Diplodus sargus. Next base: position 7,268,342 of record CAEMYA010000010.1, read on the forward strand.
TATATGGGGATTTTTCAGACAGTTGCTCTAAGGGCTGCTGTGCTAAACATGGCCGATCACTGAAACTCCTGCTGTGATGTTTTCAGGGCGAGATTTAATGGTGAGCATGAAATAGAGAGCACTTTCGTCTGTCAGCAATGTAGGATATGTGGAGTGTAAATTTCTCCGTTATTCCATTTTATATATATATACATTCATCACAGATTCAGTCATGGTTAAGGGAAATGTACACCTGTGTGGAAGGATTACCTTGACATGAATTCAACAAGTCTTTGGTAGAAGAATCTCCCTGTGAAGAACAACAGAAGCAGGTCAAACAGACATTTTTAAATATCGGTACAATTCTTAATTATTACACTGTTCTTCAATGTCAGACTCAGGAATAATCAGCATCATTGTAAGAAGTCGTTGTGGGTCTAGCGAGAAAGTGAGAAGTGAATCACTTGTTTCAAACTGACACACGACAGCTAAAATAGGCTGCTAACTCATTTGTTCAGTGAGATGGAGTCACTACAGCAGAGTTTTGTTCACTTATATAAATTCTGCCGGAGATAAGTTGAGTTCACACCTGAATGTTCGACGTAAAACCTTTCGGAGTCCTGTCGCCTCCACACGAGATCTTTGCATCTGACGATCACAAAGTTGTCGTCCAGGATTCTCCGGTGAAGAGCCTGAGAAAAAGAAAGACGGTGTTTTTACCCTGTGCCACACTGCAGCTGATGACAAGCCATAAACTTGATCTTAGTGCTGTGTTTGGATCAAAACTGCTGGAGGGAAAAATGAAAGCATTTCTAGATTTTTTACAATTATAACATCTAACGGTTTTACACCATTACGCCATGAGGATGACACAGAGCCAATAACTTAAAATTAAAGGTCCTTCACCTGCTCTCTGTTAGACTGACACAATCTGGTCTGATTAATGTGGCTTTGGATTGATGGAACATTTTATGATTGACACAGCTGTCATGAATTTTAGGCCCTGGGGCTTATAAATCTATCAAGACAGGTAATGGAAATTCTTTTTTACTGTTTCATAAAGTGAGAGGAGAGAAGGTCAGTCATCATTATGATTTCATTTGAAAGTGAATGAACAGAAGGATAAAGAACTTTAGTTCAGTGATCAGATTTGTTCATCAACATCAATCTTGATGACTAAATTGGTTGCATTATGTGAAATATCATGGACATCAAATTAACCATGTATACGTGCCTGTACCTTTTTTGTGTATATTTTGGATATCTATGTTTTCTACCTGCATATTTTCAATACTTTATATTTGCACTCGTTCCTACTTTGTACTGGGAATATTTGAAAGGCTTTCAGTGCTGATTTCCGGCTGTGATGATACACCGGTACCAGCTGCACTTTCTTTTTCTCTCTTCTCTCAGACAGCAAGTTGAGAATATTATCAAGGACAGATCTAAAAAGAATAGCACAAATGTTTCTTGTGATGTTTCTGTGTTTACTTGTGTTGCTGTTCTCTGTTCTAGCCTATACAAGTCATCCCTTGCTGTCATGTTACAGCCTTGTTGTATCTACGTCTTAATAAAATTCTAAGGTGTTAAATCAAGTTTGCCCTGTGGTATTAAAAATGTTTTTCTTTTTCAAAGTATTGTATTGATGTAAGACATCATGGAAACATATGTTTTCTTATTTCTGATTCTTAAATAAAGCACACAGAACCCCAACTTACAACTGTTCACCCTGTATTTCAGTGTGTGAGGTCAATTTGTGGAATTCTGTTCAAATCCAACCAAAGTAAAAGCATATTGATTCAAAATAATCAGACAATATGGGTACTATTTCTGTTTAGTGAACTGTTGGTGGTTGTATTTGAGTACATTTAGCTGTTTTGCAGAAAGAAAAAGGTAAGTACTTAGTGAGAAGACCACATGTGTGTGCCATCTTATTTTGAAAGGGGGAAGTCAGTGTTTTCCTCCCTACAATGCACAGAGGTCTGAAGGGTGGAAATGTAATCCTGTCATCCAGAACGGACAAAATACTGAACTGCTTCTCTACAGCAACAATGACATGACAGCCATAGCACTTCATGGTGAAACCCCTGGAGACAGTCTAAGAGAAGTGAGGGAGTGAAAGGGTAACAGATCGTGACAGAGAGGTGGTCGAGCTCACCTCCAGCATCACAGGATGAGCCACAGCATCCGGCTTGATGACCGCCAGGGTGAGCTGCAGCACTTTGGACAAGCTGCGAGCTGTCAGTAACATCTTCTGCAGAAAAGACACAAATGTTAATGCTCGTCATGTCGCGCATCACATGTGGAGTACCTAACTTACAGTTAGCTGAGGGAATGTAAGCTAAGCTCATAAACTGCTGAAAAGACAGTTTTAGCTAACGGTTTCTCATTAAGCCTAAAAATATATGTACATTTAGCGTTAAAAACATATGCCGAAAAGGTCAAACCTTTGGAACGGAACTAACTAAACTGTTAAAGCTCGTATATATTTCCAAAATTCTTATTTACAGATACAAACCTCTGTTGTGATTAGTTTCCAAAATACCGGTCAGTTTGAAGAGGACACAACAGCAACGGGCGCCGCCATGTTGTGTCGAGTGTAAACTTGTGTTCAGTCTTCACTGTCTGCAACTAAAAGTCATTTTTATTTGGTTTGTGTAACTGAATACTGTGATAACAACGACATTTAGAACGTTAATGTGCGGATATGCGATAAATGACTCCAAACACCGCGGAGTCCGTTCGTAAATACTGTCCCCAGAAACGGAAACGGAACATTGTGTTCCCACCTGTGAGGGCAACACCAAATAAAACGTTATAAAAGACTTTAAGCTGTGTTTCCCTGCGCAGTTAATATTTATAAAGGTTGAATAATATTTATTAACGTCAGATATAGTTATAGGAGTTGGCCACGTGACTTACAGTTGTTATTTTAACTTGAGAGCAGCTGTGAAAAGAGGAAGCTGTTCTGTAGTGCAGGCAACTATATATGTTTGCTGTGGTTGAATCGGATATTCAGGTGATGCCAATGCTCATATTGTGTCATGAACTTTTGATATTTGGTGCAGCCAGCTCAAGTCCTTCAAAAGATATTCTCTTTATAATCGAAAAAAAGATGACTGTCTCCTGTTCCCTGCTCTACAGGAAACAGGTATCTAGAAAGCAACACTATTTGTGTCAAATGGGATTTAGTTCCTTGCACAATGGCACTACAGCGAAGTAGATTCTTTTTATATATGTGCTTGAATTTCAACCCTCAAGTTAAGCGAGAATGTCAGTCACTGCACTGACCTGCTGCCCAGCTTTGTCAACCCACAGTTCCCATAAAAGAAGCTCACATGAGAAAGAAGTCTTCATTGTCTTTAAAAAGGCTGAAGAGAATTGTTCTTTATATTTATTATCCTCATTAAATAAACAACCTCTCTAACCAGGCCTTCATCACAAACAAGATACGCCATGTGCTTGTTGTTCTCACTCACAAGATCAAATAAAAATCTGTTTATCACTTAGCTAGTCTTCAAATGATGAAATAACCCTTATATATGTCTCTGCTCATGAACAACGAATCTTGAAAAAGGTTGATTGCATTCTTCGATTAATATCAAATACATCACAATTTGAAGGGAAAAAAATCCCAGTATTTTTATATTGTCACATTTGGAGTTTTAAAATTATATTCCTCAGAGCTTTGGAGCTGCACCGGCTGAAATGAACAGGGGGTCACATCTTTGAAACGCAGAACGGTAAAATTTACATGACGTTGGCTTCTTATCGGATAGATGCTCTCCGGTAGCTGACCCGACAGCTACAGGCAGGGACGAGAGTTTTTGTCTGTGGAATCTCATCAATGTAGGAGATCAGACGTACAGTATGAGTTACAAACACGGAGCACATTCCAGCCATGCAAAATGGCCACACCCTTGAAAAAGAGGAGGTTGTGTGTGTGTGTGTGTGTGTGTGTGTGTGTGTGTGTGTATGTGTGTGTGTGTGTGAGGTTTGACATTCACAGAGAGAGAGAGAGAGAGAATAGGAGGGAAGAAAGGGGGGATGGATGTCCCACATAGGTTTCTCCCACCTGCCCATGTCATGTGACTTGGGGTGACACCACAGCTGTTACCACCCATGAGGGGGATGGAGAGGACGAGAGGAGGTGTTGGGTGGGTGAGGGGTTGGATGGAGCAACTTTCTTAGGGCATAGCATAAAAGTACCTACATTATACACAAACCTTGTATTAACAATCATCCAATTGTTATCAGTGGTAGAAGTACTCAGATTTACTTAAGTAAAAGAATCAATACCACAATGTGAAAATACTCTCACAGGTAAATGTCCTGCAGCCCAAATTGAGTAAAAACACAACGGTATTAACAGCTAAATGTACGTGAAATATCAAAAGTCTTGTACAAAATATGCCCGTGAGACTTATAGTACATATTAATATTGATGCATCAATGTGTAATTAGCTCTTTAGCATCATTTGTTTTAATGCAATGTTCTAAAAAAAAAAAAAATCTGAGGGGCCATAAGATGATTAACACATCTGTTTTTTTTTATACTTTAGAGCATAAATGTCTCAACTCATACGCATGTGAAAAATGACAATGAGCTCCAATTAGACACTGTTGTATGTAACGATTGAATCTACAGTGAGTGTTATTTTATAAGCTTCTTATTTTTATCTCAGATATTCATTCAAATCTGAAAGGGAGCTAACTGCCGCTGTCAGACAAATGTAGTGGAGTAAAAAGCACAACATTTCTCTGTATTGCAGTGGAGTAGAAGTGTGAAGTAGTTCTGTAGAATAAGATGATCATGAGTAAAAGTTGTAGATGCTTGAGTTGAACTACGACATGCGGGATGGAGATAACAAGAACATTTAATCACAAGATATGAAACGATTGTATCGAGATTATATCGTGTTCTCATTGTGTCATCGTAGAAAAGATTCCGACCTCAGAGCAAAATAGAAACAAGTAACAACCTGTTACTGTTTGTGTAGTTTTAGATGTGGTTATTTTTTTATTTTTTTTGAAGTTCTTCTGGGCCTCAGCAAAGAACAAACAGATGCGACTGTACAAATCTATCCAAGACCTATTTGGCATTTTAAGGCCTTATGAAAGAGTTAACGGTAAAGAGAGAGAAAAGGAGAACACTGCTGTTACTGAAGCCTTAAAAGGTGAGGCACCTTAAAACACCTCATACCACAAGAATACCAGGGAGCTCCAGAAATGTTAAAGGCCTCAAATATCACGACACACACATGCTTAAATTCTGTTACCCAAAATTGAGAAAAAGCATACACTGTCATACACTTGTGATGATGTTGTTCAAAAGGTTTTGGTGTCATTCACCCAAATCTGAGATATTCGTCGCTGAGATCTCTGCTTCGACACCAGATAAATGTAAGCGATAAGGGTTTTGTTTGTGTTGCTGAATGCTTTTACTCTGGTTATTTGACATTATTCTGCCAGTACCAAAGAGAACAGCTCATAATGAAGTCTGTGGGTGTGCTACTGTTAAGATACATGCAAGTTAGGTGTTTTCTTGGCTGTTTCAGCTCACTTCAAATCATCTCTGTGGCACCTCTGACATTGTTTTGACATTATCTGTCCTCCATGCCCTGTCTCGTGATCTTGAGTCAATAATGGGAGTGGGAAATCCTTTAAATGTTCCCAGAATATCAACTAAACCCTGACAAAGGACCCCAGAGCCATGATAATACTCAACTTTACCATTATTTGTAAAAGCAGCAACCCAGCTAACAAAATTCCTAATATTTAAAAACGCACCAGAATAAAATCAAATTCATCTGAGATAAAGATTTTGATATTTTGGACTGCGAAACTATCCTTACCTCCTTCATCCCTGAGGAGCTGATGGAGGTCTCTGTGTTCAGGCACCAATATTTCAACAGGGACTTAACTTTTTCATAGTTAAGAGCTCAAAATTCATTATCATTTCATTTCAGTGTATTTCACAGCTCAGAACAACTGTGGGTGACGTGTTGTTTTAACAGGCCCAACAGGTTTTCAGGATGGACGACAGGCAGAACAGAGGCCGGCGTTGATCACCGCTGACTCCCGCTTCAAACATCCTCAGCTGGACGGCTGATTCAGCTGATCCCCCCCCCCTTCCCCCGGCTCTCTGCCTGCCATAAACCCCAACTCTGTTTCATCTCGGCGTCACTGCTGCTGCTGCTGCTGCTGCTGCTGCCGCTCCTGCAGTTGTCGTTTTGCCTTTTGGTGGCGAGTCGGGCAGCTGACTGACGACCCCCACAGGCACTTTGGGTGTCCACATTCATACATACACCAGGAGCCAAAGTGAGAGGTGAAAATGTGCTCCATATAGCAGCAGGGAGAACAGTTTCACGATGATACACAAACTTTGGAGGCCGGGAGAAATGTTGGATTAGTATGAAATAAACCCGTAACAGAAACACATGTTGATAGTGTTTAAAAGGAGACCTGGATATATGTAAGAGAAGAGAGTGATGCTTTAAGAGACTTATATAGCCTTCTGTGTCTATAGTGAGACTGGGTACAATTTACATTTTTCTTTGCGAGAGTCTCTGAAAGTGCGATTTAATTGGAGGGGGGAAATTAGTATTCAGTGGACACACTTCCAGTTCATTAATTTCAATTAATTGCAAGCATCACCGAGAAAAAAAAAACAGAATAGAAATCTTTGTTGTCGACTCGTGGAAATTGAACTAAACTAAAACTGTATGACTAAACAAAAGGATATGAATAATAAACGGTTAGGATGAAAGCTCCGATGTGACACACAGTAAATACATGTCTTAGACAGACATCATAAAAACAGCAGCACTCACTAATGGCTAGTAAAAACTACATATAAGAATATAAACGTGGCTTTTAATGTCGCAGTTGAAGTTGTATGTATCATTGAAGTTCATCTGGAAATCAACACCTACACATTTTACAAACTGTCGCCACACTGCCACCATATGTCCTTAAAATAAGTTCTAAATTGAATCATTATTTTCAGCAATCTTTCTATGAAATCATTAGGAAACTACGCACTGTATGTTTTAATGACGGTGGTCTTATGAACTGTAATGATCACATCGTTGTATTGTGGTCCTTGTAGTTATCACCGCTATACTGATATGGACTGTCTGAAATAAGGTTAAACCAAACTTATACACGGGTTTGTGTACACTGTATGTTACATTCTGCCTTTGCTGTGTTCGTTTTTTATTGAACCTAGTCGATTATTGTGTTATTATGTGTATCATGTTAATACCTCAGTCATCAAATCAAACTTCTCCGAGCAGCATCTTTGACAGAGCTCGGGGCTTCACAAATAAACTGGATTCGTGTGACACTTTTAACAACCGCAACTCACATTTGAAACAGCTTTTCCCCCCTGATTTGTGAGAAAACGACACACTCTGGTCGGGCCTGTGTGCTCCGGTGCGCACCGATCCCCCGCATTGCAGCTCACCTGTCACCAGGTCACCCAGGGGCCGCCTGACCGTTACAACAGGGCCGTTCAAACACCTACAACCCTTTTATGTCCTAATTGTTTGATTGGTGAGAAAAGTCAGAGACGAGTTTCCTCTCATGACACCTTCTGGTGCTTTAGTAGCAGACCAGAGGCTCATTAGGGTGACACATTTTAAGTATTCTTATGGCTTCCAACCAGTGGTCAAAATAAGTTTATTTAACTTTATCTTAACAGTTCTTTAGGGGTAAGGAGAAGTTTTCCCGTTATTGTGTGGTAGCTTCGTCATTGTGAGACCTGCGCTGTATCATTACAATAAGTAGTTTTCCCAGCGCTCCCCTTCTCGGACCTATTGACCTCGAAGCATCCGTCAAAAAAAAACCCTCCTGACCCCTCTGCGAATCGCGGGAGCGAGCCGCCTTCACCTCTCCATCACCTGTTCTCTCTTTTAGCCTAAATGCCACTGACCTTCGACCTTTCTGCTCCATTGCCTCCACCACACGGGACCAGGCTCCCCTGCAACAGCTGTGTCAACCTCAGGCCCGGCAACTGGCGTGCCCAGGGAAGGACAGCGCTTGAGCGGCATTAATGTCAGACCGCGTCATGAGTCAGCAACACGGCACCGGATCGAGGAGTTCACTTCGGCATGTCGGTCTCTCGTCGAAGCGTACTTGTCCTTTCTTTTCTTTTTTTCCTCTCATTTCTTCGCCTTACGTGCTGCTCATTTTTGCTCTTTGCTTCACACCCGCAGTGTCTCCCTCACGTTTTCATTTTTATTCCTCGTTTAAACACTTTTCAGACCATATGTGTGAACATGACCCCTCTTTGTAACATCTCAAAGCATCCCGATGATACAGAATAATCAACAAAACACATCAAATCAGACAGGGGGTGTTTCATCAAAAAAAAGTCAGCTGATATGTAATGTAACTCGCCACCTCCCGCTGAGAGTTTCCTCCAAAACCCGGGGGGGTTAATCTGTGAGGTTGTCCCATCCTGTGCATGTGCGGGGACCTGGTCTGGGTGTCAGCTGCCAGTTTATTTATACCAATAGAAATCCGTGCTGTCCACCGGAGAAGAAACTGCTCTGAGGTTAGTCTCCCTAACTCCTACCTGCTGTCCCGAGGGAAATTATTTCCTCCGTGCCAAGAAGATCGGCTGTGACCTCCCCAGAAGCAGTGGGACGTTGGCAGCGGGGTTGGATGGGTATGACAGAGGGGAACAAAGTGATTAGCAAACGGGGGCCCCGGTATGTGAACACGGGTTAAAAATAACCCCGCTGACCCAATTTGTAGATAACACGCAACACAACTGCTGAGCCCCTGCGCCGTCGTCTTTCTTTAGCTTTATTGTTCTTCTCAGAGAGCGACTCGACAAACCGGCGCAGGAGTGACATCTCTCCTCTTTTGTGGGTTTCGTCGGAGCTACAAGCGATCACCGGACTGATGATTGGAAAGGAAATAAATAAAATCTAAGAGGGGTTGACAGATGAAAAGCAAATCACAGAGTAAGATGAGCCCTTTTGCGTGATTCATGACACACGATGAAAGAGAGGCTGATGATTCGCTGGGTTTCGTTGAGCCGGTACTATGCGGCAGCGGTCAGCTGTCCTCCCCGTTAAGAGGAACACCGGGATTATGATTTGTGTCTTAACCATTGTGTCCGGTGCGAGGGGCCAAGAATCCACTCAAACAACAAAAGTCATCCGATCTTCCGAGCGCCCATATATATCCGCCAAGGCCTCGGCGCATAGCTGACATTAGTGGAAATGTTGCATTTGTGATACACCCTGGCGCGGGGCCATGGGAAATATCGAACAACTGTCCAATTTAGACAACATCCTGTGGCGGAGGCAAAAACGGGAGCTACAAAGATGCGGTGGGGTGGCTATTTGTGGCCGGCGAGTGCCTCGAAAATAGCGAGACTATTGGGTTTCAATATAAGCCCTCCTCTCTGAGCTCGAGCTTTCTGTGAATGAGGCCCGGGTTCCTATCACACCCAACCCCGCCGCTGATTTTAGAACACAGGTGTTGACCTTAGTGGAGCGGCTTGTGCTTGCAGCAGAGGAAAATGAACCCCCGAGCTCGAGCCTCTACAGTATTGGTGGCTCTGTGGCCACACAGATGCTTGAAAAACTGTCATATAAGGGTCTGCAGGTTCTATATGATCACTTAGAGGATGACAGCAAGAATGCTGATGGTCGGTTGATGACAGCTGATAAGAAATCTTTTGATGCAAAAACTAAAAATATTACATATGTTTAAGTATAGTAATGATATTTACTACACAATCGCCTAGAAAGTGGTGTTTCAGTGAGATCAATGGGATGTTTTACTGTTAACTCTTTTCACTTGTTCCACTGACAACTTTTAAAAACTTGTTACAAGCCAGAAACACATTGCTTTTTTTGTTTTTATTTATTCAAGTGGCATTGTTCCAGTGTGTCTCTGGTCCCTAAGTGAAATTATCAAGATGATTTAACTTGACAAGAGATCTTGGAAATAAGCTGGTTTAGTCTGGAAACACACCGGCTGTCCCGAGTGTACAAAGGTTTGACATGAGGTCAAAATGCTGGTTTTTAGATCAGATTACTCAAGATCAGACTGACAGTGTAGTAAGAAGTGTAAGACAATTTTTTTAAATTCTTAATCTATACACACTTTTTACAATTTACACCAAGGAACATGAAAACAAGGAAAAGTACTCAATTGTAGTGTAACTGAGTAAGCAATTAATGTACACACGTTCTATTCTTTTATGGTAAATTGCTCAGTTTTTAGATTTCCTGACTAATTTCACAAGCAATTTTAGAATATATCATGTATAAAAAGCTAGAGACAGAAACTGTTTACATTCACCCTGACGCATAATTTAAAAAATGCACCAGAGAATTATTTCCTGGGTGTGTACGCGTTCGAGCACTTATGTCCATAGCCTAAATAACTGCGGTGCTGTTCGTATGTATGTGTGTGAAGCATTCCGGACGCACAAACTCTCATTTCATTATGTTGTATACTGACAAATAAATCAGCTTAATCCTTGAATTATTTTTTTTAAAAACAAGATAACTGACCAAATCTGAGGCTTTGAATCCTGGCGAGCGCACAACTTTTTCTGCAGGGCATTATCAGCTGATGTTACTGTGAACAACCTCTCTTGATTCGTCCCTTCACACCGATCTATCTTGTGTTACATTCAGTGTCGTTTTCCGTGTCAGGACGGTCACCTTGTGGCCACTGGAGAATTTATTGCTGAGTTTTTACGGTGCCACGACGAGAAGAAGAAGAAGAAGGAGTAGAAGAAGAAGAGCCCGTATAACTTATTCACACTCCTCACATATCATTGAGCGCGTTTGACCAACAGAGGAGTTACATCACAGTTTATCAAAGGATTTCGCCACATTTGGTCGGCCGTGTTTCCTCCTCACAAAAGGCCGACCGTCGCAATTCATCATGTCATCACGTAAAAATGGCTTTTGTCAGAAGGGCCCGCCGAGCGCTTTGACAACGGCGAGCGTCACTTTTTCCTGGGCCTGTAAACGATACAATGAAACCAAAGTGAAGCTCAGGATGAAACTCAACCTTGGCTTCAGCTGTGACTCCTGCTGGAACTGCTGTTCTGACTGTACCCCCAAACCCAATAAAACACGCCCATCGTGCAGTTGCTTCCTTGTTTCTCTGTATCCCTCTCTTTCTCCCGTTTTTTTTTTTTCCTCCAAAAAGGAGCCATTGACATTCGGTGTAAAATAGAGGCAGGGTGGGGCGTTGGGTGGGGGGGGGGGGGCTGAACAGAGGAACGGCAGGGGTGTAGGGTGTCTCGAGCCCAGTGTGAACAGCTGAGAGGTGTGATTTCACAGGCTGGCTCCCCCCTGTCAGGGCCCTGATTGGGCCGGACAGGAGGCGCAGGAGAGGCCCGGGCTTCTAAAGGACACCAACAGGTGGGAGGCCGCTTTGGAGGGGGGCGCTCCTGGCGGGATAGAAAAGGCCGATCTGCAAGGCCTGTTGTGGGCACAATCCACCGGGCCACATACGGAGGAGGATGGTCGACTGCAGGATAGCTGAGGCGAAGGAGGGATGAAGTTTTCAGGGAGCTGAGGGGGAGTTTGAGATGAGTTTGGGCTTTTAATGAGTGGGGAAGAAGGGGGGGGCAGCTTCAGGGACAAGGAGGCTGTGAAGGCTGTTTTGTCATTTCTACAAGGTTTTCTTTTTTTGTAGCTCTATGTAAAAGGGTTAACATTTGGCCTTTAGGGCGCCGAGCTTCTTCTGTCGAGGCAAAGATCTGCCAGATTCAGATGTTGCAGCACCATGTGAGCGAGATCAGGCGTCGACCCGGTCGTTAAATGTTTTCTGTAAGTCTTTACGGTAGACACAGAGCCCCGACACCTCCGTCAGGTGAGGGTGGGAGGCCGAGGTGCGACACAGGAAAGAACCGGGAAATTCTCCCCGCAAGGCACTTCTCGTGGCCATTTGGTTTATCGGAGCTAGACGACGCAGGCGGTGTGTAGATCTCTCAAGGAGGTCACCAGTAGACAGTGTAGGAGACGCCGGCTGAAGCCAAGCGTGGCCTGAAGCTCGGCTCCAGAGAACCACAGAGGTGACGCAGCGGGATTCATTTAAGGTGAGTAAAACACATACTGGAAAAATGCACTCGAGATGAATTGTTGTTTTTATTTAACGATCATTTTCTGTTCTTATGAGAGATGTTTTTTTATTTTTTTTACACAGCTGCTTGGGTTAAAATGACTTGGCATGGCTTAGGGAAGAGCACAGATTGTGACCTTTGTGCGCTGGAAGTCAGAATTCGCCTCGCCCTCCGCAGTTATTTAAGCTCAGCATCACCACATTGGCACGACCCATCAAAAAGCTGCACGGGACGACTGTTAAAACAGCCTTAGCCGTCTGTTTTTCTGGTAACTTTGAGAGGAGAAGGTGCTGAAAAGTCATAATTCCTGCTTATGTTTGAGGACAAGAGTAGGAAAACTTGCCTTATAAATAGCAGAAAATTAAACATGAGTTTTCCCTTCTCTGTCAGCGCCCCCAAAATGCTACATTTCTGTGGCGCAGATGATCCAAGCCGCCATCACGTGTCCTCCTGTCGTCCCGCTCTGTCACAGTTAACCATTGTTAAGCCGGGTTGTTCCTGCTCCTCCGCCTATGAAAGGGTGCTTTGTGCCAGAGGAGCGTTGAATCCAGTTGTTGCCCCTTGTGAGGACATGCTTCCTTATATCCCCATATTAATACACCACTTATGGAATGTAAGGAAGTGTGTGGTTTCAAGGGGACTCGAGCAGCGACCACACTGGGAAAACAAAAAAAAAACATTACTGATTTCACTGTCCATTCAACTGAACAATTGTCTGAGTGTCTTTGTTTTATGAGATAGGAGGAGGAGGAGGGGGTGTCAGGGTTCATGAGCATGTGTGTATTTGTGCGTGTGTGTGTGTGGCAGGACAACAGGTGAAGGGCCCCGTTCCCTCTCCTTCAGCTCAGGCACGTGTGCAGTTAGCATTACTCCCAGGGATCTGCTGATCGGGTCTCAGGGAACTTCTTGAAAAATTCCTGCCCTGCCCCAACGGCTGACAGTCAAGGAGGATTGACGGACCACAGCTGTCACCCATTATAGCAACGGCAGGACTCTCAAAAAGGGAAGAGGGGGAGGCGGGGTGGATGTGGAGCTGTCACCAAGGGGTGAAGGTTCGCTCCCGCGGGGCCGGATTTGGAAGGAAATAGGGCGATGTCACCGGCTGTCAGGGTTCCCAAACCCGAAAACCCAAAATAGGAATGATCTGCTCGGTAACATGTTGTAACTATGCATGACGTGTCGGTTGGTGACGGTCTCTTTCTCTCTCTCTCTCTCTCTCTCTCTTTCTGCTCCATCAGGTAAGACTGAAGAGGACACCAACGGCCCAAAGAAGTCCAACTTCTATATCCTCTCTCATTCCTTACTTTTTCTATGTCCTCTGTACCCTGTAACCTTCGCTCCCTTCTCCCCTCCTCCTCCTCCTCCTCCTCCTCCACCCTCCACCCCCCCCACCTCTCTCTCGCTCTGGCTCTCGCAGCTGAAGCAACACGCCTTGCTGTGGCTGGTCAAACGGAACCAAGTCAGGTGTTTCTGTGAGGTTTGGTCCCCTTCAACCAGCTACTGCGTCGTGAATTCAGTCAGCCAGCAGACACCGGCGTGGAAATCAAAGACACGGCGTACTTTCGGGGCGGTAGTCTGTTCAGAATGATAGATTGTTTCGATACTTCAAGTGTCTGTTGGTTGTTTTTTCCCTGTATGGCGATGGGTGTTAATAAAAGATTGATGACAACATGCGGTGGTGAATTCAAATTTCTTCCAATGGGACAAATTCACAGTCATATTCCCTATTATTTTCTAACGTGCATCCAAGTATTACCATAATAACTGTAGGATGAGCAGTATCTATGGATGATAATTAGATCGTGGTGACTTTTGTCCACCCTTAAACAGACACAGTTTAGTTTTTGCCAGTGTCTTTAAAAAGTCTGTCGTGAATGAAAAAAAAAGAGTAGATTTAAATTCACTTTATTTAGTTATAAATGTTAGGTCTGATTAATGCAGAGAGGTCAGCCATTTATAGCAGTACGTGAAGCCTTTCTCAGATGTATGCTGTACCTCATGAACGTGATGGAAATATTTGATTCTTTTAAAAGTTTATTACTTTGGCTATCAATACCAACACACGTGCATAGGTGACACACAAAATCTGGAGTCTCCTGACAGACGATTCATCATCGGCCTATTTGTTTGTTTGTTTCTTTAATCAGAGTAACAAGATCTCTTGGCCCATCCCAAGTCAAATGACTGCACATACTGTATCCGTCCAGAATCTGACAGTGTACCCTGAATCTAGGTCAGGAGGAGTCAGAGCCAGGGATCTTCCCTACAGTAATAACCACTATATTAAGTGATGTTTTGTATTTTTTTTAATTATAATGCGCCACCCAAACAAGACAGCCTGGAGGTTTTCATGTAAAGAAAAACCTTTCCTGATAGTACTGAAGCCCAAATTTCACATCCATCTCTATCATCTGCCACATTCATTCACTCATTATGTGGTGATTTGCAAAAAAGATGTCTGCAAATGCCCCAAATTAAAAAAATAAAAGAATCAAACAATGTAATATGTGGTAGACTAAGCTCAAGATGCTCCTAGAAAGTGAATTTATGGCTGACTATTTAATATGGACCCTTGGTTAGACAGAAAAACTGACCAATGCAGAGCTCAGGAGGGAATCAGGTGAATTAAAATAATATATAATGATCATGATAGGCCGTATGTAGATTATTTAGTTCAATAATATACCAATAATACCCATCTACCCATAATGTCATGGTTAATTAATCAAAACTGTGTAGAAAGTTGTCCACAACTACGTGTAATGAAGTAAAATAAACAGAAATCCACTACAGATGTGGATAAAACGTAGTAAATATCAAATATACACATAAATAAAACTGACCTTGGTGTGCAGAGAGCTGTTCTGAAACTGCGTCACATGGTGTGTCGACCCGGCCTGAGGTGTGATATTCAACATAAGCGTCATAACTAATGACTGCAGAAACATATTGAAGGCTAATTAATTAAGAGGTATGGTTGTTGTCGACAGCGGGCTGGAGCGCGGCCACAGCCGGCTCACTGCCCTTTCATAAATCAACCTGCCTGGGTCGGAGGCGAGAGCAGCGCCGCACTCCTCCACCACCACCGCCAGGGGGCGATGTGCGTTTCCCGGGGCGGTAGTTTGTGCGAGCAGCAGAGGAAGTGGAGCAGCAGCGTAAACATGGCTGACGCCGGAGAGACAGGTGAGTTCGGGAGTGTGTAACAGCTGGACTGTACCACTGCCTCCTGGTATTTCCGTCGCGTCCCGTGCGTGTGTGGCTACGAAACACATTCCGCTTATAATTCCCGTTTTGTTGTCGTTGTGTTCGGCTCGTAGAGGAGTTAATTACCTAATGCTAGCGCTGCTAACGTTAGCATTTCAGACGAGTCAACGGCACCGTTGAGCTAGACAGAGAGTAGTTAAACGGGAGGCATCGCGATGTTATTGCATCAGCTTGTGAGGTGGTCTTTTATAAAGCTAAAACGACGTACTGTGCCTAATTTAAAGCGTCTGTGCCTTGCAGGGGATGGTAGCCGACCAGTTCTGTGACTGGTGTCGTTAGCATGATGCAAGTTCAGTGACACACTGTACTGACAGCTAACAGCATCACCAAGACTCAAGGACCGATTGTTGAATAGTGGCTGGTTCTGTCATTACTGCCCATTATAAATATATTTAGATAGAAGAAAACAGAAGTATGAGATGAACTGATGTAATCGTACAATCATCTGCTGGTTATTTTACAGAAGGACCTGAAAGGAAAGATGACATTGTTAAAGCAAAGGTTCGTGTGTTGTTGAATTTCGTCACAGTCTCATTCAGGTTGGGCTTGGTATGGTGATGTTTTCATTGACCCTAGCTCTTGATGTATGCACTCAACAGCAAGAAGGTAAAGAGCTGACCAAAGAGGAGAAGCAGAGGCTGAGAAAAGAGAAGAAACAGCAGAAGAAGAGCAAAGAGAAAAAAGATGAAAAGGCTTCACGGGACAGCGAGAAGGAAAAGAAGTCCGTCAGTGCAGCTTCTCCAGCTCCCCAGCCCCCAACACAACCCCCAGCACAGAAAGGTCCATATTATATAGATTATACAGATATTTATTTCTCATTTGACCAATAGAGGCTGGCAGAACTGTTCTGTCAGATCACAATCCACCACTGTAATTAATGAAGTCTGCTGTGTCTCCCTCAGCTCCTTCAGCAGTACCTGCTCCAGTTCCTGTGCCTGCCTCAGAGACTCCTTCCACGGCGGACAAGCCAGCTAAGAGTAAAGCAGAGCTGAAAGCTGAGAGGAGAGCTCGGCAAGAGGCTGAGAGGGCCTCCAAAGGCAAGAAGGGGGATGTGGGGCCTCAAGCTGCTCCGGGCAAACCTAAAGTACCACCTAGTGAGCTCCAGCCAGGTACTGTAACATCCTGGAAGTCATGACAGTCTGAAATGACACATTTTCTAATGTGGAAAAAGTCACACTTTTCACTGATGCATTTTCAGTTGTGAAGAGGCTCCCAGAACACGTCCAGGTGGACAACCCGGAAGTTTTGAAGAAGCTGGCCAAGAAATTGGAAAGACAACAGGTAAAGCTACTTTTCAGTATCTTCAGCTTTCAGTCATGATAGCGCGCTTTGTCTGATTTAGGACGGCTTGCCTTGGCGTAATGAGCTGCCGGGGAAATGTTGCGAGCATGCCGTGTGTCGGGATTTCGGGGTAAAACTTGTGCACAATAACCATGGACTCATTGCATTCTTATCAAGCTATAAAACAATCTAAAATGTATGAGGAATTGCCTGAATCGTGGTTGTTTTATTCAGACACTTGTTACAGATATGTTAAAATCTATTTTAATACAGTAGTTAATGACTTTTTCACTACTAAGTACTGTTTGGCTATTTACATCAATTGCAGATCTCAGAATAATTTTAGAATACAGTAGTGTGTTAATCATGTTCTGTCATTGACCTCAACCGCATGTGATTGAACCCAACATTTCTTTCAGACCCCCGAATACAATGCTGCTACAAAGGTCCAGGTCTGACTTTCTTAACCGTGTGCCATTGACATTTGTCTGATTTTGTTCTGTTTGCTAACCTTCATTGTTACTGTTCTCCAACGTCACTCATTAAAATGAAAAGTTAAGGGCGCAGCCCGTCTTGTCCATTGAGATAGAGGTGGGATGTGTTGGTTTGAGAAGCTGGTAACTTGTTTATTGTTTCTTGTTGTTGTTTATGTTTACCTACAACACTGAGCTGTTTGCTGTGCAGGTGTCTGGTTGCACTCCAAACTGCTGCGGTTGTGTTTGGAGTATTTACAACAAAATCATACACAGTCAGAGTTAGGTTTGTTGTGAAGCAGCTTTTCATAAGTAGTATAGAACTTTGGCTCTGTGGTGATTTTTATTTTTCCTTGTGTTCGATTTAAATTTACTTACAAATGTAGCTGTACATTGAATTATGCTGAGGCTGCGCTGTTAACCTCATCATCTCAATAGTAACCTTTTGAATTATTGGTGACTGATGGCAGTGGATTCTAATCTGCTTTATTTCAGATCCCACTCCGGTCAGACTACGGCTACAAAGTCAGCCTGTTTTCTCATCTCCACCAGTACAGTCGCAAAGCCCCTCTAACGCAGCAACTCGGGTAAACTGACAATATAGCGAATCTGTCTGACAAGAGATTGATTTGTGTAAATTACTCACAAGCTCGTTGATTGTTATGGACTGTTTTTTTGTCTGTTGCAGCATTCCCTCCACGGTGATTCATCCTGCTATTGTTCGACTGGGTCTCCAGTATTCACAGGGTATTGTAGCAGGATCCAACGCCCGCTCTGTGGCCCTGCTGCATGCCTTCAAACAGGTACAGAGCACAAACTCTAGTTAGTGCTTTACACCAACAAAAAAACAAAACAAGTAAGGTTTGTTTTGTTTGTGTTTCCACATTTAAAGTGCAAGATGTTGAACGATATTGTTCACGCACACTGCAGCGCTTTAAATGTGGTTGTTGTTTCTATAAAAAAAATGTGCTGGCTTTTGTGTTTTGTGTATTCTATACACTTAAACTCAATTAAGACCCTCGACTATAATCCTAATTTCAACCGTTCATTCTTTACAGTATATTTTACCTCCTTTATCCTATCCTTATTATTATTCCAGCTCTTCATATTACTTCAGTTGCTTTTTCCATGTAAAGTTAAGCCAGCCTTTCTGTGCATCTCCCAGCCACACAGTCCAGCTTTCATCTTTTCGAGCTCCAGGCTGTCCATGGAGTAATGCAGTTTTTCATCATCTTTTCTGAGACCAGCACTCAGTTCTGTAATGGGTCGTTGCATTTTTAAAAATGTTTTGACAGACTTAAAGAAACAAACTAACATCTGTATTTTCTCTCCTCAGGTAATAAGGGACTATACTACACCTCCAAACGAGGAGCTATCTAGAGACTTGGTCAACAAGCTGAAACCTTATATCAGGTACAACAAATGTACCAGTTTTAGTCATGTATTGTTACTAGTTTACCTTTACCGAGTGCTAGAATTTAGAAAGGACTCTCCTTATTTGATAAATTAGCTGCTTGATTTTACAGTGAACACACAAAATGATTCCTTTTGTCTGATTCTTCTTGCAGTTTTTTGAATCAATGTCGCCCTCTGTCGGCTAGCATGGGTAATGCCATCAAATACATCAAGAAGGAGATCTCCAATATCCCCAGTCAATGCAAAGAAGAAGAGGTTATTGTCACACTTGTTTGTCTAATAAATTAATCAGAGGTCATGTAAGATCAACATACTCTATAGACAGAAAGTTGCTGGTTTTCAGTTTCCATGTCTTCTCCCCTCATGTGTTCACTGTCTCTCGTTCTCTCTGTTTAGGCAAAACGTAAACTGCTGAACTGCATCGAGTGCTACATTAACGAGAAGATCGTCCTTGCTGCTAAAGCTATTGCCAAGTACTCAATAGAAAAGATCAGCGACGGAGATGTCATCCTAGTTTACGGATGGTGAGCCACTTACAGCTGACATGCAAAGGAAAAAAAAAATGAGTCAGCTGTTGCATAAGCAGTTCCCTAGGAAAAAATAAACATTGCTTAATGTTATTGCCAGAAATGCGACCCTTACAGTATGCGTCCCGCCTAAAATCCTATTTTCAAACCACTCAACACTTTCTCTTCCCTTTTTCTTGTCTCGCCCCTTAAACTCCCACCTTCCTTCCACATTCTCCTCTACCACACGATCTTTCATTTTCAGCTCGTCGCTGGTCAACCACATCCTGTGCGAGGCCTTCGAGAAAAACAGGAAGTTCCGCGTGATCGTGGTGGACAGCCGGCCTCGACTGGAGGGCCGGGAAGCCCTGAGGCGCCTGGTCCAGAGGGGCATCAGCTGCACCTACGTCCTTATCTCAGCTGTCTCCTACATCCTTCCAGAAGTAACAACAACATTATTGACACATTGAAGCCTCAGTAGAATGTCTTTACCTTTTTTTGCGTGGATATGTCATATAATGCCTTGAACCCGGACCTCGTAGGTATCGAAGGTGTTCCTTGGTGCTCATGCTCTGCTGGCCAACGGGTACGTCATGTCTCGTGTGGGGACGTCACAGATCGCTCTGGTGGCCAAAGCCTTTAACGTGCCTGTGCTGGTGTGTTGTGAGACCTACAAGTTTTGCGAAAGGGTGCAGACGGATTCCTTCGTGTCCAATGAACTAGGTGCGGAAAAAATACCTCGTTCATTCTTTAACAACAAATGCTGCGTTTGTTCTATCCTACCTCTGCTTTAATTTAATGAAATTCATCTTCATCTGTCCTTTCCAGATGATCCCGATGACCTCATTGTGACCCGCGCAGGGACGACCCAACTCGAGCACTGGCAGGAAGTGCCCTCACTCGGCCTGCTTAACCTGGTGTACGACGTGACGCCGCCTGACTTCGTGGACCTAGTCATCACAGATCTGGGAATGATCCCGTGCACGTCGGTCCCTGTGGTGCTGCGAGTGAAAAACGTGGACCAGTGAACGACCTCGCGCTCACATCAGCCCGAGCTCGGGAGGCGGTTTCTCTGTGTCGTGATGGGGGAAGTTTGTGTGCTCGAATGCATGCACACAACACAAAATATCGTGCTTTTAGCATGCAATAAATATATATCTGAAATGGCATACGCTTTTTAAACTGAGTCCATGTGTGTTTTTATGTTAGGACTGGATAATTACAGAGATTTGAGGACGGTGGTTCTGTCGTTTTTTTATTATCCGGTAATGCCAACATGTTTTAATAAATCCATGTTAAGATCTGTTTCTTAACAGCACAACATTTAATTGCCAGCATTTAGAGCAGAACAATTCCACTGTGGTTCGCAACACGCTCAGCCACAGCATGCAATTTGTGCAGAATTGGTTCCCTAATTACAGTCAGAGCTGCAATATCTCAAGAGAAGTTTTATGGCTGACATCAATTCTTCAGACTAGTTTTTAAATGACCTGATCAGTTTAACAGGATAAAGAAGAGTAAGACATTAACCAGGTAGTAAAACTTGTTCTGGCAAAGATACTTCGATCATTTATTGTTATATCCACAAAGTCACGCACGCTCACATGCCTTGAGGTTGATATTGCCAGAAATTTTAGTTTTTAACACCAAGGGGGAAAACAAAAACTCATTTTTTTAGCTAATGTAATAGTTGATTTAATGCGTAACATATTAAAACTGCTTATGATGCTGAATGTCTTTGCCAGTTGGGGCGACGCTTCCAGATAAGAAAGATGATCAAATGGACAAAAGCTCTCACAATGACGCGGTAACTCAAGCAAAGCAGTATGTTTTTAATTTCTTTATTAGAACCCTGAATCTCATTGTGGCGACATCAAAACATCAACATCGAGACATTTCTTGAATCGAAACATGCGAGATGTAACAGCAGTTGACACCTGAATGACACACTGTAGCATTCAGTATAAACTTTTGATGAAGGAAAAAGAAAGCTCAGTTCAACTTACAATTTTAACCATCCATGTCATGAATCATAAAGTGAGCTTGACTTGGTTTACTCTGAGTAAAGCACATGTTAAACATGCATTAAAGAAAAATGCCCCACAAAAAACTATAACACTTCCTGAAATACACTTGTAGACACAAATTTGGTGCATGTTTGGCACAGTCAACAGCAAGACAACCTTCAAAATATTCTTACAAACACCCTCTTCATTAATTTCTTGTGTCAGTCGACTACATTTCAAATGATAATTTAAGAGTTAACAGTGGTACCGTCAGAAATGTAAAACTTGGAGCAACACGTGTTTCTAATTTTCTCCCTAGAATTGCACTGAAAAAAAGTCAGTCCCCGTTAAAATGTAGCTGCCCCACAAGGGTGTAAAACAGAATAAAACATGTCTAAAACAAGCCTGGGGTCACCTCAGACTTTGTGTCAGCATTTTCCCTTTCAGAACAGTCAGTAAATCAAGCCGCGGCAGTTCAGCTTCACAGCGACTTGGCCTTACGTCTCTGTGTGACCCACAGCAGGACGGCGATCACAACCGTGGACGCCCAAAGAGGCCCGAACACCTGGAGGGCTGGAAACTCCCCCTGTTGATAATAAAAAATAAAGCATTCTTTAGATAATAAGAAAATTCAAGTGCACTGGTAATAAATTTTGTAATGACGCACATAAATAAGTAATGATTCAAATGAAGCTCCTTCCAGAACTGACCTCCCGCAGACACTTGTATCCATGATAGCTGTCAGCACAGCTGCACTCGAAGAAGCCAGGCCCGTAGGGAGCGCAGAGGGAGTTCTCCGGGCAGTTAATGGCTGAGGATTGTCGATAATTGTGAGATGAACAGATGTCACGCTCAACCAGAAGGCAGTTTAAGATTTTATGTGTCACAATGGAAGATTAACAGATGGGAACTCACACAGCTGTCCAGTCTGGTTGCACATACTTTTCTGGCCCTCACAGAAACGTTTTCCCTGTTTGACCTCCACCTTTCCCCAAGAGGTGTTGCCTCCCGGACAAACTATGTCTTGCGGCAAAATCCTGTTACGGAGACACAAAAATAGAGTTACGAGGATGTAAAACTTAATATTCATGAGCAGCTGTCATAGCTTCGGTGCAGTTTTTGGAATGATGTACTTACAAGTGATTCAACTCGATGAATCCTTGAAATGCTGTGTCACTGACGTTGACGATGGGATTGAGTGAGAGGTCTCTGCAAAGCAAACATTTGTAAAGTAAAACACTTGTGAAAGGGAAAAGTTCCATATAGATATTAATGAACAAAAAACAAAAAATGAATAAGACATGTTTGGTCAGTCCTGATACTGGAATGTTTTTTTACTTAAACTGTTTTGGATTTGGTCCTTGCCAGCAGGAGAGATTACAGCTTTTTTTTCTTTTTTGCTGCTGGGAATAGAAACTTTCCTAAACTCCTGCTGCCTAAGAATGTCAGCGTTGACTTAATCACAGTCAGATCATTCTGGGAAATGCTTGTTTCAGCAGTGCAGAAATCGACAAGGTATCGGGAAACGGGCCCATATAATCATGAAGAATCAGAACGTACAGCAGTGATGAGCGCAGGTCTTTAGCTTTGCCTGGAAAAGAACTTCACAGAGACTTCTGCTTTTTTTGTCTGTTCACTATAGTGTGGGATGTAGACCTGTATTTTACTGTACATACACCATTAAAGCCGTTGATGCTCCCTGAAGATCCCCGACGTGAGTTAATGAACAGTTGGACAGATCCAACCTGACACAAACAAAACAACAACAAAAAACAGAAGAAACCCTTAACATTATGCAGAAGTATAAACATTGTTTATACTAAACATGGACAGTACCAGCACTGGCATCAAAGGATACATAGTAAGAAACTCCGACTGATAACAAAGCAGACAGACTGGTTGTTCAACCAACAAATATGCGGGCCTTCCAGGGCTCCTCCTAAGCGCTTGTGAAAAGGTTGTAAATAATATGATCTGATAAACGGAGGGTGTGGTAACAACAGTTTAACAGTAGCACTTAAGAATACTGACACAGTTCTAATGACCTTTGGTTATAGGTCATACTTTTGTGTTGATTATTACCTTTCCAAAAAAAAAAAGAAAGCCATGTCTCCTAATTATCATGTTTGCACTATATCATGTAAATATGTATTTACGTCCATTCTATTCTATTCTATTTCTTCCCTTTTTAATGATATTGTTTATTTTTGCTATTGTTTTTTGTTGTGTAATATTCTGTCGCTGCTGGGACAGACAGATTTCCCCGTCTGCGGGACATTAAAGGATTGATTCTGATTCTGGTTCTGATTGACAAGGATAAACAAATATAACCAAGTACAGCAAGGGATATATAAAGATAGAATTCCTTTTCAGAAATAAAAACTAAAAGAACAAATAAAACTCTAGAAAAACGAATTACTTGTGTGTTTTTGTTTTTACACTTTTCGCCCCTAAACCTTTTCATTTATTTATTCCATACATGTATTTATTTGTACTGGTGAACTACACACTGTTTGTTTACTTGTACCACATCTTACAATCCAGGGCCTTACACAGTATAACTTGTAAAATACAATAAAATAAAAAATGTAATATCCATATTTCCGATAGACATTGAAGGCAGCATTAATATCCTACCCGATGATGCGTTCAGGGTCGCTTGTGTTATCATTTTTCAAGCAGCAGCGCCCGTCTATCCGACCAGCGGACGAGGCGCAAAGCCGACCCACCTCGGTGCCATTCAAGACTGTGCCGCTGCAGAGCTCACATACCTGCGATTACAAGTCGATACGAAGTTAAAATGAGGGTTATACACAAAAACACTCCCACTCATCCTCGCTCGCACCGACAGCTACTGTACATCCACCAAAACAAGCGACTCCTCAAGGATAATGCGGATACGATGCGGCATTCACGTACTATCGCCAAATTCAAGTCTTACCTGCAGCTCGGTCAGTTGATAACTTGCGTAAAAACATGAATTCAAGATCAAAATAAGCACGACAGGTTTCAGCTGGCTGCACCCAGCTTTCATTTTCATCGACTGAAGTCATATGATCCTACTGTAGCGGACATGTGACAGGAAGCAGGTCCAACGCTTGACAACACTTTCACATAGCAGCACCTCATTCTGCGCTGCATTTACGCATTTTGGAGCTTTTAATGAAGCCTAGTGTTATTTTCTTATGAAGTGAACAGAGTACAACAGTATGCAAAAACATCGAGTAACCACTAACATGTTTATTTGTGCACATCATTTTAAAAAAAAATCTGAATATGTTTAAATAATTATTTTTGCAGCTTATCAAAAGCCTTCTTTTAATTCAACGTGTAATGCAAGGGATAAAATAAAATGAATGAAAAAAAGCATCCGAGCATTTATATTTTTTTCTAAAGTTAATGTGGCACACAAACACCAGTCAAGGTAAATTATAACATCGCATATCCGACTTAATAAAATTTCTGAAACTGTTGACAATCTTAGACGCATTTTTTTCCCTCCGACTTTAATGAATTCTGACTGCGCTTTCACTGTCACTTTGGGTTGCGCCAAATGGAGTGAGGACTTCAAGTTAGAAAATTGTACGAGATTCAAAATAAAGATGAAAAAATGTTTGCAGCATATTTATCAAATCATATATGAATCTTCTGTCTTTAATTGTTAAATATGTGACTAATATTATTGGCGTATTTCTTATTTTCTTATAAAATGAGCGGACCGCCACCCCCCCGGTTGAAAATAAGATGGTTTGGCCCAGACTGATTGTTGCAATGCCTCTTGATGGGCCACTAGATACACTGAGCACAGAATGGCTTGACGGGCCCTGGTACATCTGCTTTCTCTGCCGTTTCTATCACATTTTATCTATGAGTTTCCTCCGTCGCCGCGTAGATTTCTCTTCGGCTAACGCAGGAGACGGAAAAAAAACAAGCTAAACTCCAACAAGTGCAACTGTCTCCCCCTCATATTTCGAAACGTTTTGCCAACGGCTCTGCGACGCTGTGTTTGTTTGCAGGGTCCAACTGCAACCTTTTATCCGGGAACTTCATCTGGTTACCGCTAATGAGTAGAGTTACCTGTGTACGCTGAAGCCCCTGGTCTCACAGTAGGTGTTTTTTTAAGTTACCGCAAATTGCTTAAAAGTGTCTGAAAGGGGGTTATTTTAACGCCAATAGTGGAGGTGTAATTACTTAACACTTGCAACATGGCTGCTGCGGGAACGGCAGGGAGAAAAGTTTGACACTGACGTGGGAGAAGTTTTATGCGGATGCCAGTCGGTACGTGAGTTGCTGGCCCGATAATAAAGTCGTCGGTAGTCCCCCCTCCAGCCTGGCACTGCTCTACCCGGACTTACAGAAACCAGTGGATGAACCGTGCTAGAGCCCCCTCCTCCTCTGTAGTCACCGCCGACAGTCACTGCAGTGGACTTTGTGGGCAAACTGTGGTGTCTTCTTCTCCATCGCAAGGCTGTAGTGGAGGTGGTGGCGTTTGAGGACTTGTCGTCGGGCGGCTTTTCCAGCTAAAAAATGCATTTCTCCATACCAGAGACGGAGGTTCGTTCGGGAGAGAATGGATCGACCTATGTGGTGAGCATGATATATGTGTGTTTTTTGTTGTTGTTTCGTTTTTACCCGCTTGCACAGTCTGGGTTTTAACACAGCCTTGCCCCACAGGTCGGGCTAATGTCAATGCAGCACGAGTTCCTGTGTTTACTGTTAGACGTGATCCGATGGCCCGAGCAGAGATGTGTCACAGAGCAAACTGCCTGCTGCAATAACGAACATCAGCATTGGCCTCAGTTACACCTCAAAATGCTAATTTGTGTCTCTCATGTTTCATTTGGGTGCAGTCTAAATGGTTACAAAAACTGATTCAGAGAACTGAAACGTGAGGAAGTTAAACAGAAGTGGTTTTTTTGTTGTTGTTGTCTTACAGTACTTCCTGCCTGAATAAGCAGGGATGAAGCTTCTGGTCTTCTGTCATTGGACTTTATTTTTAGTAGATGATGATATGTGGCTGCAAAATGTTGCACAGTCATGGTGTGTGAGAAGTTGGCATTAG
Source organism: Diplodus sargus (assembly GCA_903131615.1). Lineage (NCBI taxonomy): Eukaryota > Metazoa > Chordata > Actinopteri > Spariformes > Sparidae > Diplodus > Diplodus sargus. The sequence goes on from CAEMYA010000010.1 coordinate 7,294,438, forward strand.
TTGTCATTTACAGTCAAAGCCGCCTGAGGTGACTTGAGTGTGGCCTGATGTCTGATTCATCACTTCAGGCACAACAGAGTCCCTCTTTGTTTCCAAGGTTTGACTCGGCGCTTAAATTCCTCATGAGATTTGCCACCGTGATATCAAAACACTCCCTGTCATTGAAAGACAAAAACGGCCCAACATCGCTTCAATGGGGGGTTATTTGTAAGACGCTGGGTTGGACAACATTAAAAAGTTTAATGAGATTACCAACAGAATTTGAAGTAATGGCATTGTTGACGTTTACCAGACGCCCTCATCCCTCCCACATGCTGTGTGGAATGATGGCACAGATTTGGGCCAGTTTTGGTTTATTTGGTTCGCTCCTTGCTGACAGGAGTGGACCGCGCACTTAACATCATTCCTTGGCAGTGTTTGGGCCAGATGGACCTGGTGTGGGCCAGATCTGGCCTGCAACAATTTTGCTGTGTGGAATGTATTTTGTTGCAAAAGCATCTGCTGAATGCGGCATGCTTACCAGCTTTTCCTAGTCCAGAGCTCCAGTGCACCCAGTCCAAACCGCTAGCTGCATGGCTAACTGAGCTAACTAGCTGCAGTGAGCAGTTACTTTGGTGACATGTTGCTCCCTTTTTGTTTTGAGTATGAATTTGACAGATCACCAAAAATTCTTCCATTTTACACATGTAACTGTATTGTCAAGTTCAACAGCTAACAGTTACATATAGTCTAAAAAGGGTTGTTCCAAAACCATTGTTGTTCTCTGATACTGCCTTAAATGTTGGAATCGGTTGTTTGAAAGATGTCAAAGGCTTGTGTTTTTTTTTCTCCTTTTCTTGTGTTGCTCGATGATTAAGTCAACAGCATTGGTGTGAATGTGTATTTATTAACAGGCCTGTAAACCAGACCTATTCATGCACACAAGTCGTTATGTTGCTAGGGAACAGCTTGGGTCCAACCTATTTCCTGTCAGTTTACTTATGGATATAATATGAACAAACACAGCATCAGCTCCTTTGAGAATATATAGTTTTCATTTAAAATAGGATTGAGTATCTGTTATGGGACGGCGAAGCAATTGCTTTAATGTTCGCCAGACACTTTTGAATAACATCTGCAACATCTGATTTCCATGTGACATCACACTGGCTGTGCTTCAATGTCACACACCTGCAAATTCTCCATCTTGACTCCATGTGCTCCAAAGATGGAAAGAAAATCTTGGAATAAGCTCATTAATATTTGGAACATGTCAGTGTGTTTAGTGTCACAGCTGCCTCAAGAATTTAGCTTTGGATGTAAACGTAGTCAGTAACACACAGTATTATATGTGCAGGGATTTTGATATAATACTGTTTATTTCCCTTCACCTGCTCTCCCTCTCTCTCTCTCGGAAAGTCAATACATTTCTAAATTGAGCATTTCAGGTGCCATCTCTGGCTTCTTTCCACCTGGCTGAGCACATTTTCAGCCTGTACTGCAGTGGCAACTTTAAAGCGTCAGTTTTTCACCTCTCAGCTGGCAGTCCTGTGACTGTCACTGTGACTGTCACTGTGACCTTCCTGTTACCAGCCTACAGGAAGGGACTTTGCTTGATTGTAATGCTGAGAGATGGGCTGTGTACCTTGGAACCAGTTGGCTACAGAAAACTGCAGAGTTTGCACAGGGCTTTTAGAATAACAAGGACTGCAGTTTTCTTTTGTTTTAAATGTGGTACAGTTCCTGTGCTAAGCACAGACAAACACTTTTCTTTTTAGAGCTCCAACTTCCTCTTGTAGAGGAAGTTTAGTACACTCATACCTCTCTCTCTGATTGAAAATAATATATTATAGTGTGTTTTTGGGTGTGTAAAGTAGAGATAGATGTTGGTGCTGCTGTAAGTGTTAGTGACTCATTTACCTTGGATTGGGAACAGGTTAGGACTTAGATATCAGCAAGCTCATCTGTTTTGGTTTTTTATAGTTCTGCACACCATTGAAGTCACACTCAACAGCGTACCTTTATCAGCCTGAATCCAACAGTAAGCATTAAGCAATATGAATAAACAACAGGGGTGTTTCTTAAAATGTCCTCGGATAAACAACTATCTTAGAATTGAACTGAACTGAGACTGATTTAATCTGATACAGATTTCATATTATGTGAAAGGAAGGAGCTTGTGTTAAGCGTGTGTCAGAGATAGAGCTGCAATGATTAGTGGGTCAAAAGAAAAGTTGTGAGTTACTCTTTCTCTGATTATTTCATCTCTCATCTCATTTACCGCTTATCCGTGAGGGTCGCGGGGATGTAACCGCTTTATCCCGCCTTTTTCAAGGGGTCACAGGGGTCACTGGAGCCAATTCCATTTATCTCTCTCGGCGAAGGCAGGGTACACCCTGGACGAGTCGCCAGCTCATCGCAGGGCCCTTACTGATGGCAGAGGCCGCCACACAAGGTGCCATCAGGTGAAATTTGGGGTTCTTGCTCAAGGATACTTCAACATGCAGCTCAGTTCCGTCCCAGAGGGACCTTACGATCACTAGTCGTCCTGCTCTACCCACTGAGCTACAGCCGCCCCCTTTTCTGATTAATGAATTCATAATTTTTCATGCAAAAATGTCAGTACATTTGCTGTTTCTAGCTTCTTCAATAGAAGAATGTTCTGCTTTTCTTTGTCATTTGCTTTTATAAATTGGATTTTGGACTGCTTGTTGGACAAAATAAGCAATTTAAAGACGTCCATTTGGGCTCTGGGAAATTGTGATAAGCATTTTTTTTTTTCTTTTCTAATTTCTTTTGACTTTTTTAGACTTAATGTTCATGCCTATGATTTCTTGGGTATGAAATTAACTGGAATTTCAAATAGTGTCCATTGGCCGAGCTGCTAACTCCCAGATTAGCCCTCTTCTAACTTAATTTGGGATAAAATCATGTAATCATGTGGCTCTTTTTAGACTTTCAAAATGTTCCGGTTTGATTCGATCTAATTCTGATATAGAAATTGGAGATTTTTCAGGGTTTGTGATGCTCAAAGAAATTAGGAAATTAAATTATCGACAGTTTACAGCCACCTTTCAAAATGTAAGCACATGGGGTGAAGTCCTTTTGGGCCTGTTGCAATACGTGATGTTACAGTTACACAGGTTGGTGCATACACATATGTGTAATTGGTGGCAAAGGCTGCTGCAAATTCTGCAATAAAGAGAAGAGTAATGCCTGCACACTGACTCCAAACTACATACAGTACTTATTTAGATTAAAAATGTTTAATTCCTCTTTGTATCTTGGTCAGGTCTTCATGGAGTCAAATGTTTTTGAACTCACTAAGATCTGATTTGAATCAAAATGTATGGTAATTTGATATATTTTTGGTTTGGAGCTAGAGTGTTGACAAGAGCAGTAGATCATAGTGGTTACATCGAAGGGATTTGGGCTTGTTGAAGTGTCCCTCGGTTGAACTGCCTGCAATTCACAAAAAAATTGAGGGTCATTTTTGTGTGTTATCAAACAGAGCCAAGACATTCTGCATACTCATTCTTCCTTCCTTCCTGGTTTCTGCCTGCATACACATTTTTCAGTTCATTTGTTGGCCATCCCCCAAATTCTTTAGTCTTCCTCTTTCCCTTTTAGAAGTTTGGTTTGTACTTAACTTGATTTAGTTATTTAGTTAGTTGGTAGCATAGGTCATCCATGGCATGTGTAGCTACATGCGACAGTGTGGTCAAGAGCTCTCAAAACTTTTGTTTTGTCATTTTTACAGATGACCCACCCTGTTGACTACAAATATTAATTGAGAAGGAAGGGGAAGGAGATAAAAGCAGGAAAGACAGTTTGTGCTTTGACACCCAAAGTGACGCTTTCTTCGACAAGCACACTGGGCAAACTTCCTGATCTACAGCCAGAGCTGGTGAAAGCTTATATTTCTCAGCAAATTAAAGCAAGCGACAACAGTCGGCGATCGTTTTTACTCCCAGAATTAGCTAAACCTTCAGCAGTTGTTTTGACCCTGAATTATTGTGTAAAGAGTCTGTGGTGGAAACACTTTTCTGTCATGTTTTTGAGCCATTTTCTCCAAAGAATGAAGACAGTGGTGGTTTGATAGATTTGTGGTAAAAACACAAAATTCTTTCAACATTTCAAGATTGCTGCTCTGTAAGTGAGCCTGTGTTTTGGCAAACTTAAAAGTTTTTTTCGTGCTGGTATTGTTATTGTTATTCTTGTGGTTTAGTATCGCTCTGAACATTTAATGATACATCTGACATGAAAATTAGATTTTCTCACTGAGATGTCTAAACTTTACATCAAGCAGATCTTTGGTTTGCTCATTCCGAATAGTGTTTTTATTGCGGAGGAGTGATGTCTCCTTTTCTATCTGTCAAACCAAGTAAAAATACTTCTCTCAGAAAAGTAATGAAAGTTTCCATATGTGATCCTTGCTTTCTGTATTTTTTATCTTATGCATCATGCAAGGAGAAGCTAGCTTGATTGAAAAATGTGCAACAGGTTCCGTTTCCCTTTTTATCAGTGGGTTTGATTGAATCTACTTCTTTTGTTTGGTCTTCCTAATCAAAGCAACGAGCAATGAAATGCCAAGTGGTGACGTTAGATGAGATGAATGCAGATCCAAGTGAAACTGCAACTAACAATTGTTTTTCTTTGAAGCGATTAGTTGTTTGCCATTTAGAATGTCAGAGTGTCTTGGGTTTGGGGAATGTGTTTCCCAAAGCCCAAGATAACACCCTGGAATGTCTTGTTTTGTCCACAACCCAAAAATATTTAGTTTACTGTCATAGAAGAATAAAGAAACCAGAAAAAGTTCAGATTTAATATATTTTAATTAGAGATTGTTTTGTTTGTTTTACTTGGACAGATTCATTGATTATGAACATAGTTGCCGAGTTATGTAACAGTTGACAAATAATTGATAAATCGATGCAGCTTCTAGAACTCTTACGTGGCAAACTAGCCGCTGTGCATTGTGATGCAAATGTGTGACTCGATGACAAAGTGTGTGTCATGAGCAAAGTCTCCTTTAAAACCCAGCATCTACTTTGGACTGAGGCATTGTGAAGGGCTCAATTTATTTAAACTTATGTGTTAAAGTTATATGTATTTTTTTTTTTTATATATCCATCTACAAGCATGTCAGACAGATCAATACAAGCTACTGCACAGTGTCAAACAGTTACACAGCGTTTCTCTAATTAGTCCCCACTCTTTCCCACAGGCCTACAACATCCACGTCAATGGCGTGCTGCACTGTCGAGTACGCTACAGTCAACTTCTCGGCCTCCACGAACAGGTAAGTCTTTAGTCGTCACTATATAGCCGTTGCTGTCACTGTGCCTCGAAACCAGAAGAGAGTGTTCTGCATGTGTGGCGCGCTGAAAGCTGTCAAAATGCCACCACACCCACCCAGTATGACCTTTTGCTCGTCGTTGTGTCGTGCGGTCGATACGCCAGCTTCCCATCACTTCGACTCAGGCTTGAGGTCTTGCACTGTTATTTCTCTCAGAGTTCAAACTGTCGCACGTAAATAGGCAGTGTTGCGGAGGAGGTTGGAGGGGGTGCGCGACATGGAAGGAATGTTCTTGGCCTTTCTTTCACTTCACCTGCTGGGAAAAGGAACTTAATCTGAAAGAGAAATGTTGTTGGAAAGGGTTGAGTTGCTTGGTCTTAAGACATTTTTAGGTCTCTGAAGCTTTACACAGAGCCACAGTTATTTGTTAAAGCTGTTATTAGGCAATTAGTGTACTTAGCACCTACTTGTTTGTCTGTAGAGTTGGTGTTTTGAAATGAAAGTTCTTGTGAAAGTACCTAACATACATTATATTGTTACAGAGGTGGATGCATTGTATCTTAAAGATGGTTTATTGGCTGGATTTTTACCTGAGAGCTCTTTGTGCTATAGTAAGTATGCACCTGTATATAACACAGCCTTACAGAAGTGCCCAGTCTCCTGTTTTCGCACATTAATAAATAAGCAAGCAAGGGCCAAACTTTGCTATCTCCATCCTCAAGTCTGTGTTATCCAGCCTGACAGTTGCGGTTGCTTGGCAACAGGGTGTGAGGTAGACACACACTCCAGTCTTTAAGAACTGCCCCACAGGGCTTCCTGTGGCGTACGCATGACCCCAAAACACTGCGGTGATTGCAGGGGCACACACATTCCACCCAGTTATTGCCGAGAACATTTGAATGTTGATTGTTTCTCTTGTGACAAGGCCACACTTGTGCTCAGTCTGGAGCTCGTTTAAAAGCAAACAGTGAAAACAGAGCTTTGCTAGAAAAGAAGGCGCATGAGCTCAGATGGACTCTGATGCATCTGTAACCTGTGCTTAGTGTGTGGGGGCTACAAGAGCTGATTTGTTTTTGTTACCAGTGGAGTACTGAAAATAGCAAAGGGCAGTGTGTTGAGGTGAAAATCACCTCTCTTCTCCCTCTCGTACCCACCGGGGGCCAACCTTCATCGTGCCATATGTGCAGGACCTGAGTGTTTTATAATGAGTCAAAAAATGTGTCGGTGAATTCCTAATCGTGAGTGTGACGTCCAGCTTTTGCCTGCAGCAACTCGCAGGGTAGAATTAAATCAAATTTGATGGTAGATCTGTGAGGGCTTAGTTTAAGACTTCCACGGTTCAAAGCTAGCTGCCTTCAGATGATAGAAAATGGGAAGAAATGAGTAAGAGGCTGGAAGACAAAGTAAACTTGGAATGACTAGACATTCAGGGTTCCAGATGTGTCTCTGTGTGTGCGTGTGTGTCTGCATGTGTGTGTGTTTTGCACGGAAACTCCACTAGCTGGCCGTTGAAGCAGGGCTTAAAATAAACCTGTGATTCATCTGAAACAGCATGAATGTACCTCTTAGAAAAATGAACTCTTTAATTCGAAAGACTGCATTTCTGTGCTGAGGGTAATTGGTGTAGTCATAAGAAGTTATCTATCAGATTTCTCTGATGTTCAAAGTGTGAATAAATAGTGATATAACCATCTGACTTTTCTCAAATACTTAATTGTTAAAAGAAGTGGAATACAGTCTGTATAGCTGGCTGCCCTGCTGCCTCATCTTCAAATCTTTTGTGTTGCACCAACAGATAAAAAAAGAGTATGGCAGCAACGTGGTGCCTGCCTTTCCTCCAAAGAAGATCTTCACACTGACTCCTGCTGAGGTCGAACAGAGACGGGAACAGCTGGAGAAATACATGCAGGCTGGTAAGTTATTCATGCTGAATGGACTTTGTGCAGATGGCTTGTGTTGCATTTCACCTCATTTCTGCCTGAATTTTAAACTCCAGCTACCATGTGGGTGCGTTTGTCAGGTTGTGAATTGGATACAGTTCTTCTCTGAATTTCAACACACAAATCCCCGACTGTTTATTTTCCTCTTTTAAGTAAGGATGGGGGTTGTTTTTATGTTGCGAAAGAGCAGATTTTGCACAGATATCCTTGAAATGTTTGCTTCTCCACAACAATCACAAGAATGAGTCTGACTTGGTGTCTGCGGGAAGTCCAGTCATACACTGGTCTGTTCATGCCACATAAAAGCATAAATATGTTTCACCAAACTGATGGTCTGAATGTGGGGTGAACAGGGACACCAAGCCAAGGAGTTGTGCTGACACACCTGATGGAAAATAAACTGTTTGTCAGAATTTTGTTTTTTGTTTGTTTCCAGAATTTTATGCATCTGGATCGTCTAATGATGATGTATCACCTCTTGGAATACACACTCAGCTTTTCTCTGAATCAAAAACTGAATTCCATTGGGAATAATTAATATTTTGCTGGTGTTTACCCCAGAAGAGACACAGAGTTTTGAAAGCTTTTCTTTGCAAGTCTTAAATCATGTTCAGGAACCCAACTTGGAATTTCATGTCCCAATCTGGGAGGTTTTCAGCATATTGGCCAAATTTTGTAAACAGGTTCAGGGTGAACTTGCTACACACACACACACACACACACACACACACACACACACACACACACACACACACACACACACACACAAAAAGTAGAGCTGGCAGCATTGCCGAGGGTTTGTTTTAATCCTCTCAAGCACTGGCAGTTACAGCAGAACAAGGAAGCGTTGTTCAAGTGTGTATTTGCTCATAGTCTGGGAGCATACGCACACAGGGTGTTCTTGGCTACAGATTCCCTCGGTTACATCATGGCTTTTTACATAGTTATGGAAAATGAGTCGCCACAAACACAATCTGGTCTGACGCAGATGGGTAAGAACTTTGACATGTTGTCAAAGGGTTAGTCTAATTTGTAAAAGAACAATAGCACGCAGGCTGACAACGTTGTCATATTGTAGTCATACACAGATAATTAATTGCAAGGCTCTGCAATTGTAAACTGCCACAGAGAAGAAAACAAAGACATGAGCCAAAGCAAAAGTCTCTTTCTTTTTTTTTTACCAAATCGGGGGACTACAACATGATGAAACTGGTTTGTAACAACTGACAGTTATTTGAACCTGCATCAGATAACATTTCTTACTTTCCCTTCATGAAGTGCATTTCTCTTTGTACATCAAGCGAAATTGCCTTGAAAGATGTCTTAAAAGGTCAAACCCATTTCATAGGCACAAAATTAAACTGTATGATAAGAGGAAAATGATGAAGTATAGGGAAATGGCTGTGCCTGAGGAGCTTTGTGTTTACATAACATCCAGTAAAAGACCCTTTACTAAGTGCTGAGTTATCAATGTGACCCCCTACATATCTCTTCTTGACTTCCGCTGCTCCTTTCATGTCACTCAACAGTGACTAATGACTCATTTTGTGCTCATGTTTTCTGAGTCCTCTCCTGTTTTCCTTTGTTTTTTTGACAGTGCGCCAGGATCCTTTGCTTGGAGCCAGTGAGATGTTCAACAGTTTCTTAAGAAAAGCACAGCAGGTTGGTGGTTTAATGTTCTTTTTTTGTTTTTTATCATTGCAGGTACATTAAGTTGCTTTCTGTTGCATCAACGTGGTCAACAGGCCTGCGAGGAGGAAGGGCGTGCTCTCCTTGAACCAAAAGGCTGATGCAGTAATTTCTCAGCTAGTAATTACCTTTGGCAGTGTGGTCCATGATGTAGCTTTAATCTTCTGGTTTGTCGCAGTTTGTGGCAGTGTGTGCGCCTGTCGTGGGTTGTGTCATCTTACTTGTAAAAGTAGTTGTTCAGAGTAGGTTTGGCTCGCTCACAGAAATGTGTGAAGTGATTACCTCAGACATGAAACTGAACAACAGCATAGTTGCATTGTGTGTGGGAGCTGGATCCTTCTGAACTATTATATTAAAAAAAAAAATGAGCGGAGTGATTCATCCCACCAGATTTGCCAAAAAGCTCTTTCTGCAGGACTAAAAATCCAAACAAAATCTGAGCTGAAGTGGATGATGCTGTAAGCACAAGCTCATGGCGTGCTGCTGCCTGACAGTAAAAGGCTATTTCAAACGAATGGCATGTCGATGACTTATTCAGACCAGGTAGCGAGGTTTGATTCGTCATCATTCAAGCTGTGACCCGCACCGCCAGGAGGGCTGTAAATCCAATAACCTTCATGGACAGATTAATCCATCTGCAGCCACGTCACACCCATTCTGCTTCTCCTTCTCGGTCTTCCTCTCTCATTAGACTCTGTGTTCATGTCACCCCCCCTCCCGCCCAGTTCCTTCTTGTACTGTGAGGACAGCAGCAGGTGCAGAATAGGAGATGAGCTTCCACCCTGCATTGTCATTTCATCTGCACCTTTAGTGGTGGGGATGTGCTCGGAAGCCCCCTGCGGAGTGAACAGGGAAGATGAGAGATGATATTGCACAAGTGGAGACTGCCCGGGGACAGAAGGAGCTGCGGTTATCCAGTTTTTAAGATTTCATACTTCTTAATATCAGCTGAGAAGCTGTTATGTAGACTCTTGCAATATTCATAGGTTTTAGCAGTTCAGTTTATTTTCCCTTACTTGCTATTCATTGATTTTGTAGGCTTTCGTTCTATCGTCTGCCTCGTTCAGTTACGGATTGAAGAGAAGCACAAACACAGCACTGCTAATGAATGCTTTTGTTTCCTTCATGTCCGTGTGAGCTGAGAGGAGGGAAATGAATGGATTGGACTGCTACAACTGAAACAATCGGTCAATTATTGAATCAGCTGATTGACAGAAAATTTAGAGATTTTCAACATAATTATTTTGATAACTGATGTTTTGACTAATTTTTTAAAGAAAAAAAACGAACTTTGTCCATTCCCAGATTCTCAGATGGGGATATTAGCTCATTTCATCTTTTTCTGTGATCAGAAGTGGCATTTTTGAGTTTTCAGATGGCTGAACATGAATATGGCTGCTGCTTTTATTGAGGAATTTGTAGTTAATTTACATTTCATATTGTGAGTTTCCATACTGCACATTCTTAATAAATCCTCACTGTGTGCCTAATCCTTCTGTGCCTTTAAACAGTCAGACTTCATTTTGTTTGCGGCAGAAAGAAATAATCCTCATCAAGTGGCCTATTTGTTTTTGGTTTCTCCCTGACTCGAATTTAAACAGACTTTTATTGTGTTGCTGACCTTTCCAGGCCACATTTCTCGCTTTACACCCAGTGAATGAATAAAATCTCAACCTTAGCTGCACTCATAACCTCTTTTACAGACTCAAAAGTTGATCAGACTCATTGGATGATGAAATTATTAAGGGCTTCATGAAGAGGGCAAGTTTGGAAGGGGAAACTTCAGCTTGTGTGTTTTGTTTTTATCCCTTCTCTCACCAGCCCATGTTTTTTTTTTCCTGCCCAAGTGACTCAGTGTGTTTTTGTTGTGGACAGACAAGAGTGAGAACACATAGATTACCCATAAAGCTGAAGAAAAGCCTGTTGTTTTTTTTGTCCTTCCCACAGGAGACACAGCAGATTCCCACAGAAGAAGTCGCTCTCGACATCTGCCTCTCCAACGGTCAGAAAGTCACAGTCAACATTCTGACCTCGGATCAGACGGAGGATGTCCTTGATGTAAGTGCCGGATTGCACAAACAGCCTGTTTATCAGCCAGCACTCCATGTAGTATACAACTTTTAAAACTGTATAAATCAATTTGAGGGAGGACAAATGTGTTCAGACACAATTGACCAATAGTGCTGCATGCCTGAATCTGTCAGCTCAGTAATAAGTAAACCTCATTTGTACATAAAGGTCTTATAATTGGGTTTATAGCAGTAAATTTGTGTGATTTACAGCCAATAACCTCTGCAACTGGCCAGAAGTGCTGATATCACAAGACGATCACATAAATCATTTATGGTTCTTTATCAACATTCACAAAGTTTGTGAATGTTTAACTAGAAGCACTTGATCTCTGGCTGAAGAAAAAACAAAGTGGCAGCACTGTATGAACAACAAACTGTATTGATGTTGACTCTTCTGTGAGCTCTAATGTTTTATAGACACTACATAGACTTTCTTAGATTGGGGCCCTACAATTTCAGATTACAGTTCAGTTATACACAGCGGTACAGGTGCATATTTTATGATTACATTACCCATAATCCACTTGGCTTGCTCCGTCAATGTCCTCCTCAGTCTTTCGCATCATGTCATTATGTCCGTAGAGGCTGCTGAGCCTGGTTCCGTTGCCCAATTGCCTGATTCTGGTCCCCATTTTGGCGCCACTCTGTGTCTGAAAATGTCTTCGTCTTGGCTGACTAGCTCATGGCATCTACGGTTTGCAGCAGTTAGCAGTTAACATAGCAACAACTAATCTGTCCATAGGGAAACTCTAACTTACAGAGTTGAGGCAGAGCAGCCAGAGGACATGAGAGAGAAAACCAGAAAACATTTTCTTTATAAAATATGATCCAGTCTCATCAGAATAATGTGAGATTGTGTCATAAAGCATAATGCACTTCTCATGGGAGACTGTACCCGCTCAACCCAAGTTACATAGTGTGACAGCACAATCTCAGGCGCAAAGTGGGAATGACGGAACGAATTTGAGTCTGTTATTTTTAGGTACAACAGTTACATTATGTTGCTTCAAGTCATATTTATTTATACATGTCCTCTTTGCCAAAGCAAATATCAAAGTACGTTATGAGTCAGTTTACCTCGATCTAACTTATCAAAAGGAAAGAAAGCACCAATTTGAATGTTTTTATTCTTTAATTTTATTTTTTGTATGTACGGTGGTGAACAAACCTTTCAGTACATCTGCTTCCACTCTGCTCTCAATTGAGCATAACCACAAACACATACACTCTAAAACAGCTCATCCCAGTAAACATCGGTGTTTCATCATGTCCTTTGTCGCTCTTGGCTGTAAATCAAGCTTGTTGGAGCGCTCTAACAGCTCGCTTTACTGAAGGTTTAACCGAGTAACCTCTGTTTGATCTCTGTCAGTGTGATTGGTTGCTTGACAACAGTTGAACTCGCAGTTGTCGTAGTTGTGTTTGCAGATTAATTAAAGGCGTTAAAAGTTTGTCAAATAAGAAATGTCAATGCTGAACACACAAACGTTGATTTTCATGACAGAGAAAGTCGACTTTTTTCTTCCATATCCATAGTTTTTTTTGGCAATGTAGCTGAAACCTCCTCTAGAATAAAATTTTAGACTCATAAACAAAGTCAATCAGTTTTATGTTTCATTATTTCAAGATGTTATACTTCGTTATGCGTGTCAAACAAAAGACTCTTGATAAATGGAATCACAATGGAGCACATTCATCTTCTTAGACCTAATGGATCAACATTGATTCAACATAAGACTACAGCACATTATTCTGTCCCTGTGGAGGTATTTCTGTGATGGAGATAGTATGATTGTGGCTCATTTCCAGTGTTTTGATCCACTGGGTGATTGTATCTTCAAACAGTTTTATCTCCATTCCTCTTAATTTACTGAAAAACACACAATCAGATGAAGGGACCCGTTAATTAAAATCTGAACACGTCTCTTTCTCGTCTTTAAACAGGCTGTCGCAACAAAGCTCGACCTTCCAGACGACCTTGTCGGATACTTCAGCCTGTTTCTGGTCCGGGAGGGTGTCGATGGAGGTTTAACATGTAAGTCTAAACACCAATTTCCTAAGAACGAGAGCAATACAGGAAATTAAAACATCTCATATTTCCCTGTCATTACAATTAGAAAGTATTCAGTGTAATGTCCCATGTGTATGATTAATTGTCGATTGATAAAGATTGGAGGGGGAAAGAAATCCATAATTCATCACTGAAGAATATTTAGTGTCACTCTGCAAAGTTATTTCAGAAATTTCTTCATCTTTTAAGGGCTTCTGCCTTTTTGAACCACTGCAGCTGGAGACCGTCAGATAACCATTCTTGTTTATTGAGGCAAAATGTGCAGCACACTTAGTGCTTTGATAAAATAATGTCAATGTAAGCTGCTTTATCAGGTCATCCAAAGGCTTTTCTCAGAAGATACACAGAACTAAGAGGACAAATAACTGATAAACAAATAAAAAACGGAGTTGGAATAAAAAAACTTAAATGTTTGTTATCTTGCACTGGGGGAAAACTTTCTGAGTAAAGGGAATTATATATTGTCGTGTCATGATTTAGATATTAGTTTTCTTTTTACGCTCCACTATGAAGCGCACAGAGGTCGGCTATGGCAGCAGTTCAGCCGCTCAGTTAATCCGTCTCCTTGTTTGGAGATGTACTTTCGTTTAATTAAAAAAGAGGAGCTCCATCGCCCCATGAGAGTTTTATCTTCTATCTGACTTCCTGCTGTATCTCTGGCTGGAATGCATAATTCATTTATTAGGTGCTCAGAAGCTCAGTGAAAGCTGGGCCTCTGTGTGATTTGTTGACTGGTTCTTGCAGGTGCGCTCTGTTCGGAGTGGCTTGAGCTCACACACCGGGTATGTGCAGTGTTTTCAGGTTGAGAGTGTGTTTGTTGTGGCTTCTAAAATCTAAAATGTCTGCTGCCAAATCGTATTCACCGGCCAACCTCTGATGAGTGAAGTCATTTCTCAGAAAAGGCTGGAAGCAAGCGTACAAATCAATTTGAATTTTCAACATGCAAATGGAATGTTTCCAAAAATACAGTTTTGGGCTAAGGCAATTTGTGTGAGCTACCAAATCTGTTTTATAAATCTGTTGATGGGTCAGATGGGTGACAAATTACCTGCTGGAGAACAGGAGGAGGTTTCTATTGGTTATTCCTTTTAAATGTCCCCCCTCTGTATTTGTTCATTCTTTTTGTCAACTCTCTTATTTCCAACATTGTGTTTTAAAAGTCAACAAACACACCATGACTTCAATAAATAGATGGACTGATCCATGCAGGACATTGCAGTGCCATTGCAACAAAATCACACATGAGAATCACAAAAGACAAAACAAAGTGAAACCTAAGGGGATAAAACACCACCCAGAGCGATGCATGTCAACATGTTCACGTCCCATGACTTCTCAGTAGTGCTTACACTAGATCCTCAGCATTTTAAGTAACAGTTGATTTTGCCATCTTTCAAGCTTGATTAGTTGTTTTATATTACTTTGAGAGCACATTCTCGATAGTGTGACAGCGGCAGCACACCAGCACTGAAGATGCTGACTTATTTCTTTGTAGTTGTAACGTCATAAATGCAAATCATAGAGGAGTATTGCATCTCCATGTGTTGTCTCTAGAATTACCACAGTGGCACAGGGATAAAGCTTTCCACATCAAGATGTTTCAGTTTTCCAAATCCCTTTTTTTTTCCCCCAGTTCATCACAGCCCTGTCAGGTCAAATCCCCCCCTCAGTCCCAAAGGCTCTCTTCTCTCGTCTTCCATCTGCCAAACGCTCCTCCGCTCCCTGCGCCAAATCCAGTCCAGGCCGGAAATGGTGCCAGGTGAACTCTGAGGAATCAGTAAATATTGCCGGCATGCTGTATATTCTTGGCACCGCTGAGATCTGAAAAATCAGCGGTATGAAAGAGACGGGGCCCTGTGTGTTAAATCGGGCTCGACTACTAGAATAAATCTGGCACAGCAGGCCTCGGATCAAACACAACTGGTGGGCGTATTGACATAACAGGATAGCTAGAAGAATTCAGTTGCTCCCTGACAGGCATTAAGTTTCCAAGAAGTCTGCGTGTAAATCAATACATGCTGCAAAATATGTGAAGACGCATCAAGAATAACCAGAATGTGGTTTGAAATAGCAACGCTGGTCATCTTCTTATTCGCATTTTATGTTCTTTATTTTTTCATTTTTCTGCTCTTCCCCACTGATGACTTAGTTTGCCCAACAATGTTCCAAATCATTTTAAACATTCACTTTGTATCCGTTAAATTTTATTCCTGCAGAGTGCAGAGATTTCCAACATCAAAGACACTAGCATGTGCTTCTGCTCCCCACATCTGAAAAGGAAAGCTAAAAAATAAGACATAAACGATTAACTTGAGGGGAAAATGACTTGACAAGAAATCTTGAAATATGTCGGTACAGTCTTGAACTAAGTATGTTGAAAAAAGTGTTGAAAAAAGTGTTGAAAGAAGTAGAAAGGTAGGGAAATCCAAAGGTTATTAGCAAATAATTCTTAATTAAAAATGTTTCCATTCTTAATTTGAGCATACTGAAAAAATGTGGGCCAAGGAACCAGAAATAAAAATAATTTACTAATTTAAGTAGAAAATGACACACTTGTTGAAAATGATTGTGGTTTTATTTGAACACCTTTTTTTGTTGTTTCTTTTTAACCAGTAAATTAGTCAACTTTTCCACAGAACTTTTTGCTGTACACACAGCATTTCTACCTATTAAGGAGTAAACACACTTTAACAAACCTAATGGCAAGTTAATATGCTGTTGAGTGGTGTTGTGCACGTTTATTGATGCCTGGAAACTCCGCAGCAATAGCCAGCACCTGAGATCTCCGTCACTCTCCTCGGGGAATGGGCCGCAGTGTACCATCCGCAGATTACACACACGCACACACACACACGCACACACACACGTGGAGCCCATTATCTTTTTCACATTTGAATGCCCCTCTACACACACACACAGAGTTTGTGCCCTGCTGGGACTTGTCCAGATGGAGTTCTCCCATCCCTCGTTGTTTGGTGTTACCATCATTATCCAAATGTCCTTGGGAGTTAACTGGAGCTCTCTCTCTCTCTCTCTCTCTCTCTCTCTCTCTCTCTC
>CAEMYA010000010.1:7310602-7337884 GCA_903131615.1 Diplodus sargus
CTCTCAGTTGTGCGGAAGCTGCAGGAGTTTGAGCTGCCCTATGTATCCATTACCAGCTTGCGGAGCTCTGAATTTCACATACTCCTACGGAAAAGGTACCCACCACCTGCTCACATCATGACTTTAAATTTCATCCTTTCCTTCCCAAAGTGCTCTCCTCCGCATGTAATTATAGCTGTGATTCATTGGCCACCGTGCTCATGTGTTATTTATCTAATCCTGTAAAGAAGCAGGTCAGATATTTGTGTTTTTGGTTAGCAGTACATAAACTCCTTCTGTTGTAGTGCTTTCAAGCCTTCTGTTTTTTTTTCCTTCATTCTGGATGTTCGTTTTATTTCTTATCAACAGAAGCACTTGCTCTTAGTGTTTAAGAGCAGCGGATAGCCTAACCACAGGCTGCTTATCTGACTTCACCATCTTCCACAAACTGGCATTTCATTTGGAAAAGAGACCCGAGTCATTTGTTTTACAATGATTTGTCCAAGAACAATAGTTCTAGTCCCAACCAGACAGATGGTGTGTTTAAATGTCACGCCAGAAAAGTCATGGATTAGGTACGGACAAGAACCTGATGTTTGTGCAGCAAACTGCTTGAGAATAAACAGAAATGATCAAATGGCATAATTAATCTCCTCGCAACCCGAAACCACTTAAGCTGAGTTTCCGCTGGAGTACTTTCGGTACAGAACCCTTTAAACCCTACATAACCTCTGGTAACTGAACCTAAACGCCAGATCTGCTGTGTGTTTCCACTGTGACAGTACTCTTAAATGTAGGTGGGGTTGAAACTGGCTGGCTTCAGGGAAAAACACTTTCACTTTTCGAGCAGTTGAAAAACACCAAGAGAGACTAGTCTTAACTCTGAAAAAGCTGCTGCGTTTATTAAGTAACACACTTTATATGTTGTCAGTGGGGCAGTAGTGTACAGTTAACAACACAAACTGAAAACCTTTTATTCCTTTGCCCTGCTACACTCTGCCACTCTTTCTGTTTTGCCCAACCACACAATCTCTACACACAGCATACACGTGTATGTACGAAACTCGCTTAACATGAGAAAAGGCTACAGGCAGTGAGACAGAAGTCTACTGAAGTAAAAGGAAGTGAGAGCACAGAGGATGAGGTGACCCTGTTTGTTCCAACTAACCAATCATCGGGTTGCAGTGTTTTAACACCACCTCCACCTTCTTAGTATCGGTTTACTGTGCTAGGTACCTCGACAGAAGGCTGATGAGAAATAGGATGGTACGGAACACTTTTTTTGCTACTCTACAACTTTTGACAATGGAAATGCAAAAATAACTTTTCAAATGTTTGACAAAATGAACTTAACTAAACAGGATTGTTCAGTGGAAACAAGGCTTTATGTTGTCTATAACAGGCAAAGACACATTTTACAGCCAGAATTCAAACAGCCCTATAAGCTAACAGCCCAGTGTCTTTTAAAGAGACATGTTTACTCCTCTAACCTGTAGTGCCGTATATCACACTACACACGACAAACTGTATCAACTGGCAGAAGGAGGCTACTCAACGAACAGCTAGAATTACAGCTCAGCTGGACACCATTGATGTTTACATTCCACACAGTCACGAAAACGAGCCTCTTGTCCACGAGTAGATGCACTGTTCCTTCACAGTTGGTGGGTAGTTCGTAGTACTTAGAATTCCACACAACCAAACCGACATGCCAGTTTGTATGTTACACAGAACCATCTGGAAAGGCGCCGCTAGAAACTGTTTAGGAAAGAGTCACAAAAAATATTTGGCATGTGATTGGCAGAGACAGCTCGGCCAGTCTATCTTTATAACGGCAAACTTCAACGAGTCATTCGATTGAAGAGTGCTTACCGGTCAAACTCCTTTTCAAACCAGATGAGATAGGTGTCAAACATATTGTCCCTCAAGAAAAGCTTTCAGTGGTGTTCTTTTTGTTGTTTAAATGCAAAACAGCCAATTCTATTGCTGTTCATACCTTTGCTGCCACACAGGAAGGACGTCCTCAGCTACTAAATGAGATAAAAATGTCTGATCGAGACTCGTACTAAAGTGACCTGTATATCCCTGAGCATATCCTTTAATTTCACTGCCCAGCCAACATCAGAGCTCCCGTGGTTCATTTGAGCAGCATGTATCTGGAAAATCCTCGGGATCTGGTTAATTTATCTCTTTGGAAAGCAGTTTGAAATTACTTTTAAAATCTCAACTGCAGCTTTGTCTGTAATGAGGAAAAACAGGGTCACTGAAAGTATAAATGTCTGCATGTCACAAAAAGTATGAAAAAAATCTTTGTGGGTGGGCCACCCAAACAGATTCTATGCTAATGTTTACTTCCCCATCAAACCTTAAATTAGTGACTGCTCCTCTCTTCAACATAACATTTTTCTACTTCCTTGTGTGCCTGTTCTTT
This sequence comes from Diplodus sargus, assembly GCA_903131615.1. Taxonomy (NCBI): domain Eukaryota; kingdom Metazoa; phylum Chordata; class Actinopteri; order Spariformes; family Sparidae; genus Diplodus; species Diplodus sargus. Next base: position 7,313,013 of record CAEMYA010000010.1, read on the forward strand.
CGTCACCCTGCCTCCCGCTGACTGAGGTACACAGGATGTTTACTTTCTTCTTGCCTCAAGGAAAGTCTTAGTCCTCCTGACCTAGTTTCTCTGTGGAGTGTGGAGCAGCGAGGGAAAAAGATTGAATGTAGAACTAACAAGTGGAGGAAAAACAGACCCCCTGTGTATGAGATCCAGGGGAAGGATCAGGTCAAAATGAATTGAAAAGCTCTTTCTGGCCAAAAGTTCATGCTGAAAATGGAAAGAATTCAGTCTCTGTCCAGCGAAAACATTGAGGGCACATAATGTTGCCATTTGCGATATGTATTCGCATCAAGACAATTCAAAACAAAAAACAAATGTCTCAGCAGGGGCTTTAAAGTGCACTCTTAGTTTAAACTGAAGCAGCACAATAAAAGCAGCCATCTTGCAACACATCATGATCATTCCACTTCTCCTTTTCTCTCATCCCCACTTCTTCCCTCATCCTTCCACCGCCCATCAATCTACGTCTCTCTTGTTGCTTTGAGTTGCTGATGTGGCTGCTTGAACAAAGTCTCTCCATTCTCTAAAACCCTTTTTGTCTTGCAATTACAACATGACGCATTTCATGCCCGAAGTTAGGTGTTGCAAGACATGAATGAGATTCTAGCCAATGACCAAAGTTGGATAAAGAATTCAGTGGTTGTTCTTTTTTTGCTTTTTTTTACTCCGACAGTGGATGCAATCCTGAACTGAAATACGAAACTAGTCTCAGTTAAATAAAGAGGTTTCAAATCCAGGGGCTAAGATATAAAAACACTTGGAACTGAAGTATTGTGAATCACACACGGAGTGAAAAATATGGCACACATAATTATTTTCTCAAGTCAGACTGTTCAGCTTTCTAACCGCGATCTTGCCTCGTGTTTCTTCTCCTTTTTTTTTTCTGTAATCAAATTTTCATCAGAAATTAAAATCTGATCCCTCACTGGGAACTGCATTTTGTAAACGTCACGCTCCAGTACTCATGCTTTCCTCCGGCACCAACACGTACCAGCAACCGCCTCTAATGCAACTTCAGTGCTGCCTGAGAAACAAACTGTCTTACTGTCTTACACAGCCGTCCTTCCTCTGCAGGAAGTAGATGAATACTTACACCTGCTATCTCATCAGCATTGAATTGAGGAATGTAGTCTGGGACTCACTAATCACAGATTAAACTCAGTCTCAAATCGTGCGTATATTCGCAATTGATTTCATAATGGTCAGGCAGTTTATCAAAATTTAGGACTCTGTAATGTCCGATGAAAACCATGTTACGTCTTAATGTGGTGGTTTAGATTTTTACATATAAACTGAAGGATTAACAGTTTTTTTTACGAGGTCAGGCAGTTCTAATACTTCTTAAACTTGCTTGTCACAGTTGATGGTTTCTGACAACCCTTGTTGTCTCAGGAGAGTGATGTAGTGTTGCTTGGTATGCAGACAGAGTCAGAGGAGATGATATACTCAGTGGCAAATAGCCCGTTATGATTATACTTTCATGGAGTCACTCCAATAAATTCTAAACTGCAAAATGGTGTCACTTTATTTCTGATTTATGTCTGGATATAGATCTGTTAAGATGGATTGTGCTTTTTTTCTTCCTGCAGTTACTGGGACATGGCGTATGATGGTGACGTCATGGACAACAGAGTCGGCCTGAATTTGCTATACGCCCAGGTAAGAGCTTTCACTACTCGGGTAAACCAAACACTGATGCTTATTTTCAGCTAAATTCCTCTCAAGACGTGGAACCAAGCAGAAAATCCAACTCACGCGAGATCTTGTTTGTTTACATTTTACATCTGTTGTGTTTGAGCTCGCCCGCTGCCTGCATCACATCAAGAAAGCTAAATCGGGCACTGCGTCATCTTTTGGCATTCATACGTTTTTTTTTGTCCATCCCCTGGGCCCCTCCATTATCTGAAAGCAGTGTCAGCTTGTTCTGACTTTGCAACACCTTGACTCCTGTACCTCTTTGTTCCTCTGGGATCCTATTAGTAGCGGATTCCCTTTGCGGCGACAACTGTGATCTGTTGTATGAAGCATTTGTGGGGCTGCGAGTTTGATTAAAACCTGGAACAGCTGAGGGTTGCTCTACAGAGAAGAGAAAAAAATCAAAGACAAACAAACAGTGTATGCAAGCATGTGCATTCGTGCATATTTCTGTGTAATTAAACGCTGACCCACGCTGTTTACATGAAAAAAAAGCTCAGGGTGCGATATCTCCCACATGTACCGAAGGAAAACCTGCTTTGTGTTTGTGTGCAGAGAAGTGAACTTCACTTCTTGTTTTTGTTTCACCAGACAGTGTCTGACATCGAGCGAGGCTGGATACTCGTCAACAAAGACCAGCACAGGCAGCTCAAGTCACTGCAGGAGAAAGGCTCCAAGAAAGAAGTAAGCAAGGGCATCGCTCCTTGATTTTTCTGTATCATATGAATCCAGCTGATAACTCCAAAATGTCTGCGCCCAAGGATAAATCTGTAGACCATAGAGAATACGGCCTCTGGTGTATTCTGTGATGCAATTAGCCTAGTTTTTCCCATGATAGGAATTTTTTATCACACTAATCCAGCAGAGAATTCAAACATCTTCTCTCCAGGGCTTAAACAAAGTAAGTCTTCTAAAAAAGAAAAAAAATGCTTTGTTTCCCCCCCACCCTCAGTTCATCCATCTAGGTCAGACTCTCAAATATTACGGCTATATCAAGTTTGACCCTTGCATCACCGACTTCCCCGAGAAGGGCTGCCAAGTCATCGTCAGCGCCGGCAACAACGAGCTCAACTTCCACGTCAAGCTGCCCAACGAGCAGATGAAGGAGGGGAGCTTCAAGGTCACGCGCATGAGGTGTTGGCGAGTCACGTCTTCTGTAAGTGGAGCGGAGTGTGCGAGAGTGAGGATGAGTGAATTCACCACCAGGCATCTGATGAAACCCTAAAATAATCACATTGAAATAGCTGCGTGTTATTAGGAGGCCGTGAGCTGGCAGAGTTAGAGGCGCAGAGGCTTCCTGTGCTTCCAAAATAGTCGCCTGTTTACAATCGTCCTCTCACCACTGCACCGCTAACGAATGTCTTTAGTCCTGCCAAGCATTAGTTTTTTACTCTTCCTGCTCGCTAAATGTGCTGACCTCCACACCATCCGTCTTCATAAGTCCAATTACCCAAACACACAGCCCACACAAGGATGAGGCTGTATTGATCCAGCGGCCTCACACATAGAGCAGCACTCTGTCTGTGAACTGGTAATTGTCTTTTAGAGAGTATCTGATGGCACGCAGTACGAGGAAGCACCAGCAGCCACACAGAGCTAACAGTTCCGGGGATATCATTGGAAATTGATAGACTTTAAAGCAATAAAAGCCCCTCTGAGACTTTGAGGGAAAGAAGAGTGAGAGAATGTGCTGTTTCACACAGACCATATGTTTAACGCATGAGGCTCCTGGCCAGACTGTCGCCTAGTAACCAAATTGATCAGTAAACATGAGATGCTGTCAGGAACTGTCAGACTCAGCTCAGCAGACGACAGTGATTGATTGATCGGGCCATGGTAAGGCTCGATTCACACTGATTAATCAATGCGCTGCGTTGCACTGTCACCTGGGGAAACGAGAACAGAAAGTATATTTGTTTGTTATTTCCCAGGAAATGTTGGAGGCAATGAGACCTAATCAGTCACAGTGAACTGGATCTTTTGTTTAAAAAAAAAAAAAACACCCAGGAGGGCAAAAACAGTGCTACTGCCAAACTCATGAGATGGAAAAATGAATGGAAAAAACAATGGACTGTGGAATAACAAAAACATGTAATAAAAGACTTTAAAGGGGACATTTCACCAATGATACTGTACTGCTCAGCCTGCTAAACCTGCTTCATTACAACCCATTACACCTGGTATTAATATGAGACCTGTATCAGGACACGCCGTCCAGACAGTAACTGATCAGATGTTGCCTTTGAGTTGAGTATACGTGGTTTTTGAAATGCATTGTCATTATCGTCGGTGAGGTTAGATCCCTGCCCCTGATGGAGGCAAATCAGAAGATGTTCCCTTATAATATCTGTTAGGGGAAAGTTTATATCCTTTTGTAAAACACTGTCTACAACAAATTCTTAATGGTTTTTTCTCCTCTTTTAAATTCTGCGAATGTCATACATCAAGTTGTTTCTTCTTTGTTTCTGTTTGTAGCAGTAGCAGTGGGTGGGCTACTCCATGACAGTAAAAAGTCTGGCTTTTGTTAACAGCATATCAGCTGCACAGAACTATTTATTTATGTGTTTTATTAATTTAACTTTATTTACCCAGGACTTCCCTTGAGATTAAAATCTCTTTTTTCAAGGGAGACCAGGCCAAGATAGCGCACCATTATAAATTGCAGGAATTAAACAATGGAACAAGTCCAAAAAGAGCTTGTTCAGGAAGAGCACACGCACCCGTTGGTTACATAGTTCTTGTTTTTTTTGTTTTTTGTTTATAGTTTTGTAGTTAATGAGTTCAGGGCAGTTATTTCTCCCTCTTGTATTGGTTTCATTTGGAGTAAAGGTAGAATAAGTAATTACAGGTGTAACCCTTGATTTTTCTCTCTGAATTTAAACAACTGCCGACATGTTTCTTGAAAACAAAGTTATGTTGTGTACAGACGTCAGCACCTATCTAAGATCCCAACGTAACGTGAGCTACACCGGCTCCACATGTGGTCCGACAGACCTGATCACATTCCAGTCGTGAAGCGTTTACGCCTTGCATCAACATGTGTTTTTCTTTATCTGGATAATGTGTATGGATACAGATCCTATTATAATACCAGGTATGTATTGGGTCATAATGTCCTCTGCGGTTCTGTAGCTTTTTCCAAAGTTTGACAAAATAACCCTGATGATGTCATTAGGGTTATCTCAGCTTGGGCTTGTATTTTCTTCATGGATTCAGATTAAGTTGCAATAATGTAAGTTGAATTGTAGTGCTCATGCTAAAGACTACAAGTCAGGATTTTTTTTTAGCTCCTGTTGCAGATTTTGAATGCTTCCTTGATGGCTCTAATAAGCCCTCCAAGATTAAGTAGTTATAACACCTGATCACCGGAGTACCCGCTTTTAAAATGGTAATTCAAACTGACAGACTTAATTTAATAGTTTTTGGTCATTTTCAGCTGTAGCTGTCGAGAACTCCAGAACCAGGTCCTTGTGTAAAGAATAATAAAATCTCCACGATTGTCACCTAAAATCAGCACTAATTCAAACCATCATGCACCGCACAGTCGATTCGCTTTGAATTAGCATTTTCTTCAGCTTCTACCCAATCAGTCGCCTTGAAAAGAGACAGCTGAACAATCTATTTTCACTGCTGTGAATAGCTGAGAAAAGCACAACATGCAGCTCTACCCACATATTTCTTTTCAGCTAGCCTTTGAAAGATGAACATTTACAGACGCAGGAGCTCATTTAAATGGAGAAGTGGGGGGGAGCAGTTCACTCTTGCACTGCATTAGTGTTGGAGCAGCACAGTCATTATGTGTATCACAGAAGCTTTTATGATTCTCCCTGAAGTTAATTTGCGCGGAGATGTGTACACGCTGCAACACATCTAAAATTAAAATTGTATGTTGGCTTGTCTGATTACAGAGCGAGGCCCCCGCGATGTCCAGCAGCGTGGTTAATTCTCAGAGGTCAAAGTGATTTTAATGAGCCCTTTCCTTTCCAGCAAACTATTCAAAACATCTCATTTTGGTGCAGCGCTGCAGTCCCCCTTGTAGTCCAATCTCAAATTGCATCCGGAAGACAGCGTATAAACAGTCAGCATGCATATGAGAATGTGTCAGAGGTTTTGTCTGTATTTTGTCGTTGTGTTATCTTTGTGTGTGTGTGGATAGCATGGGAGGTACAGCCAGTTTCTGGCCCAGAGGAAATGGTATCAGTGAAGAGCACAGGCTGCATTAAAGAGGAATGAGGGCTCGTCTCCAGGGAGCTGTCTCTGAGCTTCACGGATCCTGGAAGGCATTTGAAATTCTGTATCTGTACATATTTCTCCCTTTCTTTGCACCCGTGTTAATCTTTTAGCAAGTGGCGTCTTCTTAAGATCCGGCTGCCTGTCATCGGCGATGCAGCAGCTCAAGAACGAAAAGAAAATGTGATTTAGCTGCTTACACGACCCTCCAGTCACGAAGTAGAATTGCAGGCTTATCCTCGACTTAAGAGACGAGTCGGATGTCGGTTAGGAAATATGGAAATCGGTTTCTTTTCCGTGCTCTGTGAAGACCGGAAGAGTAATCAAACTTGAATGCTGAATGAGGAAAAAGTCCACAACAAATAAACTGAAATCATAATCTGACTTGTCTAAATCACGACCCTCCACCTTTCTGTCCGACTCTGCAGCAAGTCCCGATAGCCAACGGCACCACCAACCCCTGCAGCTCGTCCAAGTGCGAGGTCAAACTGGAGCTGGCCTTCGAGTACCTGATGAGCAAAGACCGCCTCCAGTGGGTCACAATCACCAGTCAACAGGTAAGAAGGAAGGATCAGTGTGAGGGCGAGGAAGTCGAATACATCAGTGAATATTACTGTGGTTTTATGTTAACAAATCATCTGAGAGAGATGATCAGTATTCCAGATTTGATTTGTTGACGGTCAGTCTGTGATTTCAGGCTATCATGATGAGTATCTGCCTTCAGTCTATGGTGGATGAACTAATGGTGAAGAAGTCGGGCGGCAGCATAAAAAAGGTTTGTGTGAGGAGAAGAGAAGTGAAAAGCTTCCTCATTGTAATCATTATTAAGTCCTTTTTGATGTGTTTTTAAATTTAGCACTGAGGATGTTAACTCAGCTTTCCCACATTAATAAGTCTTATCTAGTTATTTCGGTGATTGTGGTTGCAAAAGGTTATTGGACAGCACATGTAAATGCAGAGCCTTCCCCATAATTCACAGGATTCCTCCATAGTTATATTTCTCAAATTCCTCATTTCTTCTGGTGTCTTCTGTCTCCTTCTAGATGCTGAGGAAACGACACAACGGCTCCATCCACCGGTCAGACAGTCAGCAAGCTGTGAAATCTCCCCCTCTACTGGTGAGAAATGGGACAGCCTGACAGTGATTTGGGTTTTTTCTTTAGATTTCAGGAGTAATTGTGACCATTCTTGTTGTTTTTGGCTGCAGGACTCGCCCGACCCGAACCGTGAACAAATCGTCAAACTCTCGGTGAGTATATTTTTGACTTTTTAAAGGTCTCTGTGTGTCTGCAGCTGCTTAAAGTCTTTATTATTAATTTTATAAAAGTTAGGCCTGAAAGTAATTAAATTGTCCTCAAGACACGTTAATTGATCATTGACACATTTCAGATGTAAACATAACACTTCTTTATACCTTATATTTGTTGTCAAAATGTAGATTTACCGACTCTAATAAACCATATTACCACTTAGGACCTGGTAACACTTTATAATAATTATCATCCATAAGTAACACATTCATAGATAAGTAACTATTAAACTTTGGTTAATAGTTGTGTATTGCTGATTAACTATGCAATGCTAAATGAATGGTTTATTAAGAAGTTATAAAGGTTTATAAAGGTCAGTTGCAACTTTATAATGGCCATCTAATAAATGTTAATTGATGAAATACACAGTATTTATGAACCATTTACAAGCTATTAGATATACCGTATTAGCTGGAACTTAAAGGAAACAGCTTAGTAAATGGTTTATGAAACATTTCATTGTTGGTTAACAGCAAAATAACTGTCAACTAGAGTTAACTATTAACTATAAATCTTCTTAATGATGGTTATTGCATGGGACTAAATACTATTTATGTGCGAGGCTTAGTTGAGGAAAAAGAAGTTTTGTCTCAAATTCTAGTTTAAAATGATCCTGAAAAGTTCTTAGAAAGCATTATGTGTCTGATGCCTGCAGACATCCTGATTCTGCTATGAGGTGTTAAAAAGTAGCAAAGCAACATATGCAGCCAAATGATGGGATCAACATGTTCTCATAAATCAATGTCGATCCAGTGTGAGTACATCATGATTTTTTTCTTTCAGACCAAGCTGAGCTCCGTGTCCCTCCGAGGGATCAGCGCCTCCAACTCGGCGAACGACATCAGCGGCAATGATTTCCACGGCAACTACGCTTTCGAGGGAATCGGGGACGACGACCTGTAACCGCCGACACGCCCCCCTCCCCCCTTCCTCTTCATTCCACTGTCCACGACTGGGACGATGAAGATTACGAGCTGAGCTGAGCCGAGCCGAGCCGAGCCGAGCGGACCAAACACGGCATACAATTCTGCAAGATTGTAGCTTCTTCCCTGGAGAAAAAAATCGCTGCCTTAAGCTCTCGTTTAATCTTTGACAATGTCCTTTCGTTTAGACACTTACAGCTCATCTTGATTTGTATTTTAGTTACAATCATCATATTCAGTTGAAAAGTTTGTCCGTCGTTGTTTTGAAACTTGTGGCAACATACAGTACATAGCATGTGAAGCTACAGGTACTCTAATAGGAAGGCTTTCTGTATGTTACCGTTTGATTTTTCTACTTCGCTTCATTCACATGGATTACTGTTTCGTGCACAGTATATGTGAAGTTCTTTAATGCAGTTAAATCCTGGAGGTACAAAGTAGATTAATATATTGTAAAGTACATGAAGAAATCCTGCTAGATCCTGGATTCTTCCCTTCGGTGGCTGCATGTTCCTCTTGAGAGCCAAATGTTTAGTTTAGACCTGGCACTAGTGATAATACAGCAGAACTGGATGTGGATAGTTCTCGAAAAATGAGTCCAGCGAATGTGTTGAAAATCGATCTCACAACTGTAGAGCTTACTCACATGGAAGATTTGGCTTGGCTATATACCAAAACATCATGTTTTTATACCGTCAGTGGTCCTCTGTGTCGCGCTACTCGTGTGCTAAGTCTTAACAAAGATACCAGTGGTGTTTTTTTTCCAGCTTCTGTTTCAGGCGCAGTCACTCATACTGCCTTCAGAAATATTCTGATGCCTTAACTTTTCCTTTCCCAGCCTCGCAGGCTGTCATTTAGCCGGACATTGGTTGAAACTTAACCGCCAGCGCCAGCCGCTGTTTCCTAGAATCTTGCAGAGCTTGATAGATGGTTGATTCTGCCGAGCTGCTTGCACTTGCTGAACCCATCATTTTGCACAGTATTAACAGGTGGAGATGAATGTTTTGAGTGGAAGCATGACTTTTTAACATTGTGAGGAGATTTTATTATTTTTTTTCCTTCCAAGGGGCTCTGTAAATCCATCTATGATTTTATTTTTTAAACCAATTTTTTAAAGGTTTCTCATAAATGCCAAATTATAGTTTACTAAAGCATTTTGCACAAAACAAACATAAAAAATTATGACAATGTCACTTTTTATATTATGTACATGCAATTAAGTATTCTGAACATTTACTAATATCTTTATCATCAATAGCTTATTGTAATCAAATAGATCAAATGTAATCTAAGCTGTATAGAACAAAAATTTTAAATGGACTAACATTTATCATTGTTTACATAATGTTTAGCGGTGTTTATTAGTTAAAATGGAAAGTGTTTACAAATTTTACATCTGATTTTCTGTCTTTTTTTTTGCGAGTGAGGGTGTCGTGGCGAGCATTCTTCGGGGCTTCAGTTCATTGTAATTTGTACGTACATTGTGCCAATCATCTCAGAGGATTTAGTTGAAAAGGTGCTTTCGGTGAAGTGGCTAATGTGATCACAATTTCTGGAGTGAACAAAAAACAAAACATATCCCGCTGTTTTACGAGACATTTCATTCCACTTTTATCGGCGTGTTTTCGAAGCCTCTACATGTAAATCAATGCCAACCTATCAACAGCTTTACTCTCACAGGTAGCCAGAACTGTAAATGAAATGTTCTCAGTGTAAAATGTCTCGTTCTGTCACTGCTTTAGCTTCTTTTTCTGTCTCCGGTTGCATTTAGTTGGGAGGGGATGTGGACGCCACCATTCATTTTCTATTTTCTCGATCCCTGTAGATACCATATTACACGGAAGCTGCAAAGGTCCTGGACGTTAGTAATGTGTAGGTGCCAAAATTACACTTTCAAGTGCATTTATCATCAGCATCATGTTTCCAGAAAAATGTCAAGATTTCATGAAGATTGTTTTGACTTGATTCATTCCACTACTTTTTATTTCAGTCGTAAGGTCGGAGACAACTGTCATGATGCTACAATAAACTCTGAAATTAGGTGATCCTGTGGTCGTCTGTTGATGGCTCAACTTCAGTCATGTTTTTATCATTACTCTGCTCTCCTCATCAGAAGCAACTTGACAATATGAATGAACATCAATGGTGTTTCACGTTTCTGTAGAAGAAGAGAACTGTCACCTTGTGAAGGCTGGGAACTGAGCTCAGAGTACTGTCCTTGTAATCTATGTGAGGAAAAATGAAAAGAGACCCCGTCTGTTGTCTGACATTCAATGAAATGAATTCCATGTGTTTATTTCAAAATCCTCACTTTAAGGCATTTATGAGACACTGCATAAAGACAAAAATGGACACTTGGGGGGGATATTGGTACTAATCAATGGGTTCAATGCTCCATTGTGTCATGGCAAGTTGGCAACCTGAAAAATATCTCACTTGCATATAATAGTAATTCAAAAAGAGAGTAAACTTAAATCACAGTCCCTATTAGTCTTTCCGTGGTAACTAAATAACACGTCACACATTCAGAATAAGATGATGAAAACAATTCTATATATTAAAGTATGCACTTCTAGCAGTGTGTTACAGCCACGTTAGAAAAATAAAACAACTATTACACACATGCTTTTTCTAATAGTCTCTTTTTTCAAGTAAAAAAAAAACACGAGTATGGGCTATTTTCACAGTCAATAGTAAACAGTAATCGAAAGGAAGGTGATCAAACAGTCCCTTTTAAAAAATGAGAATTTAAGTTCTAGAAATTTTATGATATGTAGTGTGTAAAAGTTTGGAGAAAAATCGTTTGAACATGCTCGTTTACGATTTGTTACTCCTGAATCACAAATAAGAGATGTCAGCCAACATTTTTTCTTCTCCCCCGTCCAGCTTCCAAATGCAACTGTGTGTTTATAATTGTGCTTTTTTTCAACAATAAGACTAGGTCAAGGCCACAGAGGGCCTTTTCAAAAAGCTTGTGCATGCAAAAGAACCAGAAAAATAAAACTGTTGCCAACATTTAGGTCTCCCAAATAACATGTTTATAATCCTGAGGGGTTTGGCAAAAATGACAACACAGTTGAAGACACTGGAGATTATTTCAGTTAGGTTTAACACAACCTAGTCAATCGGTCTACCGAGAGTAAAACAATTCCAGTACTATTAAACAGCACTTTGCTAGTAGTACATACATTAGTAAATGAATTTGAAGGCATGCTGTTATTGGAGCTTGCGCCCAAATGCAAACAAAGCACAATGTTGGCCCTTAAAAGGACCTGTAGTTACTCAAAGCTGCACTGTGTAGTCTGAGCATAAACTCAAAGTTAAAATAACCTCATGAAGGCGGAGTCAGGTAAATGTAATGTGAAGGGAGGGTAGAAAAAAAATGAGTAACATTCAAATTATGTCATAAGACTTTTGGTACAAAAGCAAAAAGGTTTGTCTTAAACATGACAACTTTCATAAATACAGCAAGTATCCCTTATTTAAAGACGACTACACAGTGCAGCCCAACAGTTCAGGCAAAAATGTGCACGAGTTCTATATATTGAGGTCAAGGGGTGTCACCATTTCACTTCCAATTCAAAATGTATTTGCAATGAGCATTTGATCTTAATTCTCCAGGTCAAAAGCAGGTCAGGCGATTCTCTGTAGTTCATCTTCTCTCCATCCTCGCCTGCTCGTGTTTGCAGGCGACAAAATTCAAGCTGCTGCTGTAAATGGCGTCTACTGACTCTACTTTTTGTCTTGGCGTTTGACAGATTGTTCTCAATTCACACCGGAAATTATGCAACTCTCTCCACCAAGGAACTTGCCAGTGTCCGCTTGTTGGTTTGTCAGCAAATATCCAGATCTGATTTCATCATGCTACATTTGTTTTTGGATTAGGCTTGATTGGATTAAAGGGGAATGTTGGGCCTTGGTGGAGGAGGTATGTGCTCCACTGAGTTCCGTTCTTGTTCAATTTTAAATCAATTCTTTAAATTTGAGCATATAGCTTTACAAAAAGAAGGCAGTTACAGGCATCATACTTACCATGTAGCCGTTCTTTTTAAAAAGGAGAATTTGGAGATGTAAAGGACCATCAGGGCAGAAAACCAATGATCTGTTGATCTTCTAAAATCAAGAGTTGTATGTCGAACAATAGCATGGCTGTCAGTGCAAAAAGAAAAATGAAGAAAATCTGATAAAATGGTGACCTCAAAATCAAACGTCGAGTTGAATCGTGACACCCCTGTTGAGGAATATTTGGTAGTGTTCTCTGACCTACAATGAAGAACCAGATATGTGTAGTTATACATGAGGGAAATGTTAGGATTAGCCTAGCGTGGTTTGACATACAGAATGAGACAGTCAAAGGACAAAGTCCAACGTCGTGACACAAACACAGAGTAGAAGACAAACTGAACAGACTCATCCACTTGACCTAATCCAAAAAAAAGGGATCAAACACATTTGAAACAACAGTTTTTTTCATAATTGTGCGAGATTCTACAAAGAAACAATTAGCAGCCTCTGAAGACATCTGACAAAACACTAAAAGACAAGTACACGCTAAAACAATATAAAGGCTCTGTGAAAACAAAAACAAAAAAATCTGCTGGTAGCTTAGTTTTGCTGAGTTATATTTTATACAATCTCAAGTTTGTAGCATGGGTGTACTGTCTGACCTCCCTCCCTGGACATATACTGCATATCGACCCCCGTTTCTTTTCTCTGGGTCTGTCCGCCGACTCCAATCCCTTTTCTCACTTCCTCCTCAGCATCATTTCCAGTCATCGGAACTTTGACCCAGCCGTCCGTGGCCAGGCCGTGTTTCTTCTGATGTCTCTTGTAATTGTCCCAGTGGCCGGTGGTGTAGCCGCACTCCTGGCATTTGTACGGCTTCTCTCCTGTGTGCCGGAGCATGTGCCGCTTCAGGTTCATGCTCTGGTTGCAGCTGTAACTGCATACGGCACACTGGAAGGGCTTGGCGCCCGAGTGCACCCGCTGGTGGCGCTTCAGGTTGGCCAGGTTCCCGCAGGCGTAATCGCACAAATGGCACTTGTAGGGTTTCTCACCTGTGTGCACTCTGTGGTGGCGCTTGAGGTTGTCGAAGTGTGCTGAGGCGTAGTCGCACTGAGGGCACTTGTACGGTTTCTCGCCGCTGTGAGTTTTCATGTGGCGTGCCAAGTGGTTTGGGTAGTGTGTGAGGAAAGGGCAGGCGGCGCAGGTGTACACCTTGTCGCTGCGCTCGCCAGGGCTGTTGGGAGATGATGAGGAGTCTTTAGTCAGCATCTCCAGGGTACACTTGGCACAAATCTGGGCCGAGGAGCCGTCCTCGTCCTCCAGGACGATGCCACACAACCGGCAAGTGAAAGGGAAAAGTGACGGGGGGAGGGCGGGACCGTCTGATACGCCCCCTCTGCTCACCCTGCTGCCGCCGCCGCACGTGGTCTCCAGCAGGGGTGGAGGCTGGTGGCCAGGAGCTGGGTTAGAGGCTGGAATAGGGGGTGGTGACGCCCCCTTTAAGCCATCGAAGGCTGATAGGTAGTCACTGTTCTGGGCCCCCAAACTCAGGTTTGAAGTCGGCCGTGCAACTTCTGAAACTTCACAAAAAGATGAGAGAGTGAGTCACTGCTAAGAAAACCTGTAATGTGTGCCATGAGTCACTATATATATATATATTTTTTTAAATTATTTTTTTGGCCTTTATGGCTTTATTGATAGTACAGCTGAAGAGGGTGACAGGAAACAGGGTGAGAGAGACGGGGAGTGACACGCAGTAAAGGGACCCGGGCCGGGATTTGAACCCGGGTCCGCTGCAGCGAGGACAGAGCCTCTAAACATGGGGCACCCCATGAGTCACTATAATTAAGGTCCAATTCTTTTATTTTGAGTGTCGACTAGAAAATGTTTACATGCTTTAATTTATTTTTCTCATTCTGTCCAGTGCTGCAGCACCTCTATTTACCCTCTTCCTGAAGCTCTGTTTTAGCGCCTGTCTCTTTAAGGCCCCCTACCTGAAGAGTCTGCTCTAATTGGTCAGCTCTCACAGGCCTGAGTAGGCACCGTCCACCATGTTAGCACATCAGCTCTGTCTGTGTTTTTGTCAATATGGCGATGACTGCTTACGGAAGTCCTGACGGCTCGTTTAAAGGCACAGTTTCTGGAATTATTTGTCTATGGAGCGTTTTGATACATTCTAACTATTAATGACACTTAGACATGACTAATAATGAAAAAAGATGGCTCCATGAAAGAAAGTGACGTTTATGCAGATGATGTGATAATTAATAAGGGAAATGATACATACCCACCCCCTTTTTTTTCATAACTTTTTTTATCAAGTGCAAGACACACACATAAAGTGCATACAAGAATACAATGTAACGATACATACCCTTGGCTGAAGCACCGGACACTTCCTCACTGGCTCTTTGCCCGGTCACACACCTCTTCAGGGGGTTTTGGCCAGTGGCAGGTCGCGGCGGTATATCCGGTCCGGGTCCCGGTCCCGCCCCTGCAGAGGGCACATGCATGCGCTGGTGCCTCTTAAGGTTGCCAAGAGAACTGCAGGCAAAAGAGCAGCTCTCACATTTGTAGGGTTTTTCCCCCGTGTGAATGCGCAGGTGTCTCTGCAGGTTGACCAGCTGCGCTGAGGCGTAAGTGCACAGGGGGCAGTTATAGGGCTTCTCCCCGTTGTGCGTCTTCATGTGGCGCTTCACGTGGTTGGCGTAACGCGAGGAGAAGCCGCAGAGGTGGCACGAGTGCAGTTTGGGCAGTTTGTCCTCAGCTGTCAGTGCTTTGTCACCCATCCTGTTTCCCACCCCTTCACCGTCAAGCTGCATATGGGAGCCAGAGCGAATCCCGCTGATGCTTCCAAAAGATGAACAGAAGTCCGTGCTTTTGGCTTCCCTGGAAGCTTTGCAGCACCTAAGGCAGTACGGGCCAATTAGGTCTATGCCAGGTCCCAGAGGTTCATCGCGGAGCTGTCCGCAGCCCCTGCAGGACAGGTAGGGGGGGAAACTGGCCTCGGACTGGGCTGCTCTGCCCTCGTCTTCCCTACCGTTGTCAGCTGTGCCGCGTGAGTTTTCTGTTTCACTTTCCATGCTGAGCTGGCTGTAGGCAGGGCTCTCCTCATCACCCAGAGGATACACAGAGAAACCGATCTCAGCAGCTACTTCTAAACAGGGAAGACAAGCAGAAAGAAAAGAGTTTATATACTATACATTTTTCATCACGTATCATCTACTCTCAATGTCATGACAGTCAGTGCCCATTTCTGCGCTGCTTTTCATTAATCCTACTACATTTCACACCAAGATTTATATTTGGAACCATCCTCTCTCTGTCTGTCTGGAGTGGTTAATTCTGTAAACCACATTATAGATTCTTTGTTTCAATGGGTATTGTTGAAATCCAGATTTATTTTGCAAGACAAACCCTAGCAGAGCAGAAGACAACAAACATGGCCCGTCACACAAAATCACAACCACAAATAGCCTCAGAGACAATCACAGTCATCTTCACTGATATATTGTATTTATCAAGGCTCCGCAATTGACATGGACAAGTATACAAACTTGCTTGATCAGGCAAGTGGTAAAAACACATTTAACTGATGATGGAAGTCGCTAAGGAGCTTCCTCCTAATCTCTGTTCAGAGCTGCACATGCGCAGAACAGAAAATGGCATCAGGTTTTAATGTTTATGAGCTTAAGTGACAGCAAACATTTCAATTATCCTGGAAAAAAGGATAATTTAAATGTTTGTTTTCAACATGCAACAATATCTGTTGCTTTGCCTCTAGGACTCTCTGACTGTGTCACTGTGACTGATTTAGCTAATTAAATACAGATTAAACATGACAATTAACAAGTATTTGCTGTTATTTGATAACTGCTTGTAAATTAAACTATAAGTACACTGGCAAATAAAAATTGACTTGGGCAAGTACATTTCTGCCCCACTTGCTGGACAGGGCAAGTGAAAAAAAAGTATATCAAAGTTGAACCATGTTATTATTTGTATTATTCAGTCAAATCAATCAGAATAAGAGCCACAATATTACAGATGTTGAACAGAGGTCCAAAATCACGATACACAATAAATCACGATACACAATATATATTGATATTTTGAAATCTCCTCAAGATCTCTTCATGAAGATAACAATGTTTTTGACCAAATAGGCTTGATGTCAATATCAATATCATAAGAGTGACTATTTCACAAAATATTAACACAACAAGATTTTAAAGTAACATGGATGTGATGACTGAGTGGGTAAAGACAAGTATTAGAGGAAGAATTAGAGTCTGTTAAGTAAAAAAAAAAAATTGCATCAATTTACTTTAACTCAGCCTTTAAAAAAAGACAATACACTCATATCATGATAATGATATATATGGTACATATTGCCCAGCCCTATGTGAAATAATTCAATACTAACCTCACTAGAGACATGTGTCAGGCTAAGGGGCACGTGGGCAGTGACTGGTGACAACACGCCACAATGACTATAAACAAAGGTTACGGAGAGGACGTCTTGACATGACAATGAAGCTGAAATAAAAGCTGTAATAACTCCACTGTGACACACCTTGCTTATCCTCAGAAATAATAACCCAACTTCTGACTGTGTTATGATGACACATGGTTTAAAGTGATCTCACTGAACTGTCTGACTCATAAAGAAAGCAACCAGCAATTCAGAGCGGTTACACATAATGTCCCATTTCTTCCCATCACACTGAGCAGGATAACTCTAGTACACAGAGAATCTCTCCTCCTTAGTAGAAAAAGAGAGGATTTCAGAGAAACCCTTAATACTCACAGCGCTACCACCAACGTCAACTGCGTTTTTAAGCTGTTGTTATGCCATCAGAGGTTTAAAGACAACGAAAAGACAAAAAAGAAAAGACAAGATACGTTTCCCAGGAGGTAGGAAGAAAAGCTTCAAGACTTCGAAGCACTCTTCCACTTCGGCGTGTGCTGGGAGCCAGAAGAAAAACCACCTTCCTCCACAGATGTCGAGGCAGGATGTGAGGAGGGCGAGAGTGGAGACTGCCCTTTTATCCTGCCCCGTGGAACCCCCTCGTGGATGATTACCGAGCCTAATGATAATGATGATGACTATAATGGTGAAGCTGCTGCTGCTGATGATAATGATGATGAGGGTAGATGATGATGATGATGATGAGGGTACACGATGATGATGATGATGATGATGATGATGATGATGATGTGGGGGAAACGATAATGGTAGCAGGGTAGTGGGAGCAGAGGCTGATGATGATGATGATGATGATGATGAATAAATGCCCTCTTATAATGGTGTCCTTGATGGTAATGGTCCTATTTTTATGACCATTATATAATAATGGTGTGTCTCAGCTCCTTTCTCTACTTTTCCATTTTTCAGATCACTCCCTCTGACAAAGAGCCATGCTGGGAAATACGAGCTGGTACTTCCATTTCTCTTACTGTCGCACAGAGGGGCAACATTTCATCGCTCAAAAGACAAACTGTAAGAACCGACGAGTCCCCCTTTGTCGTGCAGCTGCGGCGACATTTCCTTTAGCGGTAAAACCATTAAAATCATTTACATCTCAGATTCATTCTACGCTTTCACGGCAATGACAGGAAGTGAAAATGAGCGCTTACACAAAACATTATGATACCAGCGCACTTTCATCAAGCAAATGTAGTTCAAATTGTGGAGTACATTGAAATGACCAGCCATTCCCTTTATTGTATAATCAATAGAAACATTTGCCACGTAAGTTTGTGAGATTTACTGACAAAGAACAAATGCATGCAGAAAAGCGAACCCGCAACATTAAAAAGAACACAGTAAGGCACTAGAAGACACTCTGTGTTGATAGACAGACTTCCCTCTTAGAAGAGAATGGACACATGCAGTGTACAGACAGACAGAGAAGCTGACAGGCAGACATCAGCAACACATGCCACCCTTAAAACTAGAGTCCTTTAGATTTTAATGAGTTTAAATCACATTTTTGATATCATTTATGATCAGCATCCTTCTGCAATATTCAATATTTAATATATCTAAAATGTGTTATTATCTCTCTATATTCATTAGGTAACTACTCGGGTTTGGCCATTTTGCATTTCAATTAATCGCTAAGTGGAATATCCAAATCACAGGTGCTGCAATTTACAGTTACATTTAATGGTGTCATGGTATGCATTGTTAAACAAATATTATTTTGGGAGGATTTTTTTTCTAAACAAAAAACAACTTTTTGGTTGAACGAACCTTTTGTTATAATGTATTATAATAAGATGGAAAACTTGATATAAACTTGAACTATATATTCCTAATATACTAATACATTATAATCTAATACCTTGGATATGCAAATGTAGATGGAATGACAACCACCTGTTTTTGTACCAAGGTATAAATTAAAATTGGTTTACTGCTACAACCTGACAACACACAGCAAAAATCTCATCATTTTCTATCTATTTCTTTGATTAAAAAGAAATGCGAGATTACCATTTGTTCTAAAATCATGACTTGTATTGGAATTGCAATATCTGTAAAAATGCTTCTTTGTTGTTGAAAATTCTTCAGCTCTAGTAGCCACACCCTAAAAAAGTGCTAAGGCCCTCCATCCCAGCATGTGCATTTAAATAATTCAACACAGGAATGATGGAGCAACGACCAGGTCTTGCTTATTTCGTCATGGCCAGGGAGGGGGGAAAGATTTTTTTTTTTTTTAAACACACAATATGTTGCAAACATTTTTGACTGACTTCTTTGTTAAAACAACATGAGTTTGTTTGGCTGTGCTGTAAACAGATACACCAGTTGCTCTTCTGTTGTATTTCTAATGAAAGTCGTTGCTCAACCACTTGCTGTTACTTTGCTGGTAACCATAGTTGTTGCCAAATCAACTGAGACTTATATCTTAAGGGTTTTAACTTTGAATACAAAATATATTATTAAAAAAAAAATTAAGTTACAAACCTGAGAACTTTTCCAGACCTAGAATCTTGCCGTCATGATCAGGATCACCAAACTCGAGGTCTTGTCCTAGAAAGAAGTCTGTGTCTAAGGTGAGGTTTCCAGGAGCTTCAATGGCTACACCATCTTCAGAATCCACTGCGGTCACAGAAAGGAGAAAATCAACCACACTGGATGACTAATATCATTTCGCTGAAGGGTTTGATTTGAATCAATTAGCATGGCTGTTTGGCTGTTTAACTGCAAATGCTCAAAGCAGCTGCAGATAATGCAGAAAGTAAGATTTAATAGAAACTCCTGATGCTGCTCAAGTTTCACAGCATCAACTAGAATCAGCAGCAGCCTGACTGACAAATCATGTCTGCATATAACTGTTTTATTGACTATAACATTAACAGTTGCTATAATGGTCAAGTCAGCAGCAAACTTTTGTTGATATGCCATCATTTTAATATTCTACTTAGAAATAAAATCTTGATGTCTTAGTTTAAAGTCAGATAAATTATTACAGATGAGAAACATCAAGTTTGGCTGAACAAGGCCGACTGTATTGCAAATACTACCTTACATTTACCTTTAATTGAATATTACTTTTTGACTGTACATGTTGGTTTGTAGGATTTAAGAACGTAATTATAAATTATGCACATAAGAAAAACAAAATCACATCATCATTTTCCAGATGTGTCAAAGACAAAATGCTATCAGCAACAAAGACTTAAGGCATCGTTTGTCAATCCATATCTTACATTGTGTGAAAATTGTTTGGTCCAGTAATGAATAACTGGGCAGAATTATACATGAATTAATTTAGGTTACTCAGGCATTCAGATATGCAATTAGCCAGATCATCAGTCATTGGACAGTTTCTCTGCTGGTGAAAATCCTTTTGATTCCACTACAATACCATTTGTTTAACTCTGGCTATGAAAGAAAAAAGCTGGACGCAATCTAAAAAAAATAAAAAAGAGACGATTTAATTTACTACCCTACAGCAGACAAAGAGCATTTTATAAACAAAAAATTAAGAGCCAACAGTTGACAGATGGAGCTCTTTCACTGCAGTTATAGCTAATGATGCCTGAAATTCTAACTTGGTCTCTCAAGCTTAATGGTGTCCAAACAACTATCACACAGCTGTCACTATTCGGCAAACAACTTCCAGGCCACTTCAAGGGCAATGTGCTCAGCAGCTCTTTCTGGCAAACCCCCTCAGAAATGGCATAATGCTACCATCTACTGGTTGTTTTAGGGTTCGACATAGAATTCCTCTTTTCCACAGAGCCCCATCTCCAATTAGATTCATAGATGGTTATTAAATTGTGCAAACACAAACAATCTTGCTGTGATATGCTGCTCCAGTGACAAGAATAACGCTGAATTTAAAAAACTGTGAGGCAGACTCTCGGATGCTTATTACTGTCACAACACCACAACATACCACAACATAATTTGGTGTTCTGATTTCAGGTTGTGGGTTTACAGTGTTGATTTGTCCTATTGGCCATGACTGAAATACTTTTAGTAAATCGCACTACAAAATCACAGATTCCTCTCCTTTTCTATCGCTAACAGATGGCATCCAACCATTCTGAGACGTGCATGATGGGGGAAATTAGTCAAGGCTACGTTTTGTTAGCATGGGTGGTATCAGCAGAACAGGCGCTGTGCATGTAAACACTTAAACTCTGTGTGTGGGAGCTAATTACTGACATGATCTCACTCATCTCATTCTTAATCAGGCACTACAAAGAAGATAAGACTTTGAAGAAAAGTAGGATTTGCTAGTGCATTACAAATTCATTCGAATGATTGTAGAGTGTTATATTAGATTTAACTGCACGCTAATTACAGTACTGTGGGCACTCAAACAGCAGCACCTGCTGTCCAGATGTGAGCACACATGTGGTGCATAATCAGGCCAAAGTCTCACAGGGATTTTATGTTAACCTCCACTGCCAATCCACAGTTATTGTATGTTGTTAAAATAAAGACATGATAAATAATTTGAGGCATGTTGCTTATCTGTGTGGTGCATTTTGACCATTAAAAAGATCTCTGAATACCTACACTTGACTGGCTGTGGATTCTGCTGTTTTTTTCTTGGCATCTTCCAGTCAGCCTCTCTCTGTTTTGCAGCGTCTTCTCGCAGACTTCCACAACCATCAGCTCATTCTCGTCCGCTTGGAAAATATTCTCCAGTATTCCTACAGATGCAAAAGAAGAACCCATTAGCATACAATTGTGTTTTTGCAAGGTATCGATTTCTTAAACCCAAAGTTGTCACTTCAAAGTGTGTAATATGTCTTACCAACATGCAGGCAGACAGAAACATTTTGTTATCCTAGACTTGTAAGAGAACCAGAAGATTTTTAGATTTTTGCCTATGAAATTCAGGCATGTTTGCTTAAAAATAGACTTGCATGATGGATTGCTTATGAAAACATTACTTGTTTATTGATCGACTAGGCTCCAAAAACTATCTACAAATGGAATATAACATATTTCAGTTACCATTAACAATAGCTTTCTTTTGATTGAAGAGAAAGACAAGATTGTTGTCAAATCTACTATGTCCTATAGAGGCAGGTGGGGGATTTTACACAATGTTGTGAACAAACTAGCAGTTAATTCGTAGTTAACGTTACTGTCTCTCTCTCTCTCTTAACGTAACGTTAGCACACACAACAGTAAGACACGGATGTGATTCATCTGGACGTGAACTGACGTTTTTACACTGTAAACAGACGCAATACCCACCATTAAGTAGCTAGCCTATAAGCTACTTTAGCAAAATGGCTAACACATTAGCTCTGTTACAGCCAGCCGACAGAGAGCAGTCAAGCGAGTCAGCTAGCAGCTTAAACTAAAACATGCCCTCAAATAGCACACAGCTAGCTAATGTTGTTGCCAGTGTACAAGAGGAAATGTCAGCGATATTTTGGAAAACCGACGGTACGGAGAATACCGAGTGGCTAAATAAAATACGTCTACATCAGCACGTAGTACTGATTGACAAGTGTCATCTTCATTAGCCGCGGCTAAACATGTTAACCTACAGCTAAATTAGCTGAGTAGCTAACAAGCTAACATACCTAGAAAACGTAAATACTCCTGTCGATTGAGGTGGGATTTATCGTCGGTATACACCCCATTAGACGTCAAGTGCTCTTCCTCAGATGTAAGACGTCTGGAGATCCGCCATTTCTTCATGAGCTGCAGTGACAAAGAAAGGCAATTAATGGTATTTTTCATAACTTAATTGATTTTCTGATTCGCCTGTGATCCAGCGGCAGCAACAACAATACGACTTCCGGTGAGAGTCATTCACAATAAAAGCGACACCTCCAGTGATGGTAACCCAAATCTGAATATCAAACTGCGTACATTATACAAAAACTACTAACTGGGCTTTACTCTAATCTCAAAGCGTTATTTCACTTGTTTATGTGTAAGAAAAAACGTGCAAATCAATGAATTGATTTTTCCTAATTTTAGGATTTCTACAAACTACCGGGACTCTGCTTGCATAATTTTAGGACTTGGATTGCCAGTATTGATTATATCGTCTTTCAAATGCCTAAAAGAATTATACGTATAGTATAATGTTCAAATATGTGCATACTAACTATAAATATTTACAAGGTATAGTAGCAAAACAGCTGCAAAGTTGAGTAGTTGCTGCATTGTTTGCTCACTTTGTGGGCTCACTTTAATGCCACCTTGTGCTTTTTGTGAATATACATTTTGGTTAACAAGAAATAAGATTATTTATATTCAAAATATTCTTGTGTTATAGTCCTATTAAGAATAAAAAAAACTTTATTTGTAAAATGTGTTGACATTTATTTATAACCTGAGCTTTAATATATATATATATATATATATATATATATATATATATATATATATATATATATACTCCAAAATTACAGTATTTTAAAAGCATTCTCACGTTAATTACAATTCTTGACTTTTATTCTGAAGGCCTGTGGCGTATACCGGATGTGTTATTCTTGCTGGCGGGATACATCTTGATTCTATTGTATACATCATACTTCCGGTTAGTGAGGTGTTTCCGTTTCCGAAAATAATTTCCGGTTTGTGTGCCTCACTGAATCATTGTAGTTGTAGTTTTTATGTGTGTTGCAGCTGAAATAACTCAATAAGTTTGTCAGGAATACAAATACACAACATATCCATCTAACGGAGGGGAGATTGACTACGGAGAGCAAAAAATAAAGATTGTCTTCCACAAATGTTAGTCAAACCTTAAATTATCAGCTTGTGTAGACAATCGAATCTGAAGATGTAATGCAATTAACATTGTAGGAAGTGCACAGATGTCTCAAATGTGGGCAAAATTGTCGATCTACATTAAAAATACTGGATTTTATATCATTTTACCATTGTCTATAGATGTTTTAGGTCATTAGGTATACTAATATACTATAATCCATCGCAAAATTGCTAAAAATAAATTGTATTTTTTTAATTGTGAAGCTTTAAAATCGACTGCATATTGCAGTCCCACAAAATAACACATTTTTTGCTTGTAACTATTATATACTTATACTTACTATGTGAAAAAAGCTGCTTGAGACTTGCAGCTTTGCAGAGAACAGAAAGCATTATGCTTCCTTTAATCTTGCTGGGTCAGTAACAAAGTCCCACTCTGGGAGGCTGCATCAATTGACTTAATTTAAAGGGTAACGCCACCAATTTACACATTAAAGTGTGTTTACCGGTCTGGGGAAGTACTGTTGCATATGTGGAATGAAGTAATAAAGTAGTATAAAGCCTCCTGTGGCTCCAGAGGAAGCTGCATGTAAATATAGATAAATTGCCTCCAGTGTGGGCTAAGTAAATACGTTGCATTGTGGGTAATGTAGGCTGTGGTTTTGAAAAGCAGTCCACTGGTCTTTCATTGCACCACTGTAACACTGTAAAAAGTAATCAAAATCAATACTGCAGAAATGGAGATGTTTAGGTTTTTATAATCCTCATTCTTCTTTCTCCCTAAATTACCCACAATGCAATTTAGTCATTAACTGACATCAATGGAGGCAATGTGTGTGTGTGTTTGTGTGTGTGTTATTTTTGACCTACCATCCCAGTGCGTCAGTATTTGACGAGTTGGGAGTGAGACTCAAAAATCAACTTTTCTTACAAACAGCACCTTTGAATGTTTTTAACTACAACATTTAACAATTTTTTATATCAGACTATCAGCAAAAGAATTCTGACTCATTTGGTTGCCTTGGAGACAACATAAAAGGAGATGGCGTGTGTTTGTGTACACCTGGCACTGAAAACATGTGAGACCCCTCTGATTTTTTATTTTTTTTCATTTATGGGCATTTATGAATAGGAGATCCTGGGACTGTGCGTCATCATCCCATTGGTTCATGTCACTGCAGTGTGCCTCCCCTCAGGCCGCCGCACAGCACAGCACAGCAGAACACAGCCATCATCAGTCCTGCTGCTACTGCTGCTGCTGCTGCTGCACCACCGGGGGAAGACATCTCCTCCTCACCTCACCGCGGATTCTCCTCTCCTCTTCTCTGCGCCGGCCATCACCAACCCGCCCTGTCTGCGCGCTTCGACGGTCGGACATGCTGTCTGTGCGGCAGTGAGGAAGAGGAAGAGGAGGAGGAGGAGACTGAGGGACGGAGGTGGTGGTTGGTGGTGGTGGTGGTGGTGTTGGTCGAG